>JARBJD010000449.1:0-49018 GCA_033064195.1 Blattamonas nauphoetae
TCCATTTCCATCCTCTTTCTCTTCTTCCCTCCCACTTTGTGTGTCTTCCTGTTCTCCTCCATCTCCATTTCCATCTCTTTCTTCCCTCCCACTTTGTGTGTCTTCACTGTTCTCCCTCCATCTCCATTTCCATCTCTTTCTCTTCTTCCCTCCCACTTTGTGTGTCTTCACTGTTCTCCTCCATCTCCATTTCCATCTCTTTCTCTTCTTCCCTCCCACTTTGTGTGTCTTCACTGTTCTCCTCCATCTCCATTTCCATCTCTTTCTCTTCTTCCCTCCCCACTTTGTGTGCTTCACTGTTCTCCTCCATCTCCATTTCCATCTCTTTCTCTTCTTCCTCCCACTTTGGTGTGTCTTCACTGTTCTCCTCCATCTCCATTCCATCTCTTTCTCTTCTTCCCTCCCACTTTGTGTGTCTTCCACTCAGTTCTCCTCCATCTCCATTTCCATCTCTTTCTCTTCTTCCCTCCCACTTTGTGTGTCTTCCTGTTCTCCTCCATCCATTTCCATCTCTTTCTCTTCTTCCCTCCATTCCTCTTTGCTCTTCTTCCACTGTGTCTCCTCCATCTCATTTTCCATCTCTTTCTCTTCTTCCCTCCCACTTTGTGTCTTCACTGTTCTCCCTCCATCTCCATTTCCATCTCTTTCTCTTCTTCCCTCCCACTTTTGTGTGTCTTCCACTGTTCTCCTCCATCTCCATTTCCATCTCTTTCTCTTCTTCCCTCCCACTTTGTGTGTCTTCACTGTTCTCCTCCATCTCCATTTCCATCTCTTTCTCTTCTTCCTCCCACTTTGTGTGTCTTCACTGTTCTCCTCCATCTCCATTTCCATCTCTTTCTCTTCTTCCCTCCCACTTTGTGCGTCTTCACTGTTCTCCTCCATCTCCATTTCCATCTCTTTCTCTTCTTCCCTCCCACTTTTGTGTCTTCACTGTTCTCCTCCATCTCCATTTCCATCTCTTTCTCTTCTTCCCTCCCACTTTGTGTGTCTTCACTGTTCTCCTCCATCTCCATTTCCATCTCTTTCTCTTCTTCCCTCCCACTTTGTGTGTCTTCACTGTTCTCCTCCATCTCCATTTCCATCTCTTTCTCTTCTTCCCTCCCACTTTGTGTGTCTTCACTGTTCTCCTCCATCTCCATTTCCATCTCTTTCTCTTCTTCCCTCCCACTTTGCGTGTCTTCACTGTTCTCCTCCATCTCCATTTCCATCTCTTTCTCTTCTTCCTCCCACTTTGTGTGTCTTCACTGTTCTCCTCCATCTCCATTTCCATCTCTTTCTCTTCTTCCCTCCCACTTTGTGTGTCTTCACTGTTCTCCTCCATCTCCATTTCCATCTCTTTCTCTTCTTCCCTCCACTTTGTGTGTCTTCACTGTTCTCCTCCATCTCCATTTCCATCTCTTTCTCTTCTTCCTCCCACTTTGTGTGTCTTCACTGTTCTCCTCCATCTCCATTTCCATCTCTTTCTCTTCTTCCCTCCCACTTTGTGTGTCTTCACTGTTCTCCTCCATCTCCATTTCCATCTCTTTCTCTTCTTCCTCCCACTTTGTGTGTCTTCACTGTTCTCCTCCATCTCCATTTCCATCTCTTTCTCTTCTTCCCTCCCACTTTGTGTGTCTTCACTGTTCTCCTCCATCTCCATTTCCATCTCTTTCTCTTCTTCCCTCCCACTTTGTGTGTCTTCACTGTTCTCCTCCATCTCCATTTCCATCTCTTTCTCTTCTTCCCTCCCACTTTGTGTGTCTTCACTGTTCTCCTCCATCTCCATTTCCATCTCTTTCTCTTCTTCCCTCCCACTTTGTGTGTCTTCACTGTTCTCCTCCATCTCCATTTCCATCTCTTTCTCTTCTTCCCTCCCACTTTGTGTGTCTTCACTGTTCTCCTCCATCTCCATTTCCATCTCTTTCTCTTCTTCCCTCCCACTTTGTGTGTCTTCACTGTTCTCCTCCATCTCCATTTCCATCTCTTTCTCTTCTTCCCTCCCACTTTGTGTGTCTTCACTGTTCTCCTCCATCTCCATTTCCATCTCTTTCTCTTCTTCCCTCCCACTTTGTGTGTCTTCACTGTTCTCCTCCATCTCCATTTCCATCTCTTTCTCTTCTTCCCTCCCACTTTGTGTGTCTTCACTGTTCTCCTCCATCTCCATTTCCATCTCTTTCTCTTCTTCCCTCCCACTTTGTGTGTCTTCACTGTTCTCCTCCATCTCCATTTCCATCTCTTTCTCTTCTTCCCTCCCACTTTGTGTGTCTTCACTGTTCTCCTCCATCTCCATTTCCATCTCTTTCTCTTCTTCCCTCCCACTTTGTGTGTCTTCACTGTTCTCCTCCATCTCCATTTCCATCTCTTTCTCTTCTTCCCTCCCACTTTGTGTGTCTTCACTGTTCTCCTCCATCTCCATTTCCATCTCTTTCTCTTCTTCCCTCCCACTTTGTGTGTCTTCCCTGTTCTCTTCTCTCTCCCTCTCCATCTCCTGCTCTTCTTCCCTCCCACTTTGTGTGTCTTTTAAACAAACCGAGGTTCCTTCCAGCGAGATGTGGTCTGCAATGGGCTTCGGTCCAAATTGTGAACCGTATGGAAGAGAAACACTTCAATGAGAAACATTAAACTCCCATTTTTTCCAATCACAGGGAAATCCTCAGTGATGGAGACTGTCGGTTACGACGAAAGGAAGGAAACAAAAAATTAGTGCTTGTAACAGAAAATCCCCAACGGAGAGCAAAAAACTGTTACAAGTCTTGTAAAGAGTGTCCCAAAGGGGCACGAAGAACTGGTCATCTGCTTCCTCGCGGCTTGTGGAAGCAGGTAAACGAAGGAACCTCGGTTTGTTTAAAGCACCGCCCTCCGGTAGGTGCATCCCAAACCTCGGTTCCTTCCAGCGAGCCTTGAAAGAATCAAAGAGAAAGAGAAGTGTATGAGGAATATTAATAGAGCATCCCTGAGATGCTGGGTGATCCACTTCGACATGTGCCACTAGTCCGCTGGTAGACCGTGATTCCCCGTCAGGGGCTGCCACCAAGCCGCGGCGAGGGTCGAGCCAGCGCCTTCGTACAGTACGGGTCTAGCGTAGTATTCGTCAGCTGTTGTGGAGCCAGGGCTCCAGCCAACGTGCGCATTGAGCATTCGTAAGCTCACACGTCTCTCCAGACGCAGGTAGCTGATCGCCGCATGCTTGATCGTGTAAGGGCCGTAATTCGATGCCAGGCCGAGTTCAGTGAGAACCATCTTGAGCTTGTCGGTGACTCTCTGCTGGCTCAGTGCTTTGCCAGTCGCAAAGTCAATCCACACTTTGTCGAGTTCCGCATAGGGAAGGTCCGCGAGCCGTGGTGTAGCTGCCATGACATTCTGTCGGTGCTGACGAAGAGCAACGAATGGTGAGTACTCGGGAGGACCCTCGTCCCTGGTGTATCGTTGGTGGTATGCTTGCTGGTTCTGCTTCTGCTTGATTGAGATGATCACGTGGTTGATGCCGCCGTCGGTCGTGGGCCTCGGCCATTCCACTCGCTTCCATTTCAATGCGAGGAGTTCTTCCCGACGACAACATGAGTATGCCAAGATCAACGCCATTGTCCTTGTCTGCTGTAGGTCTTCGTCTGAGGCTGCCGCGTCGTAGGAGTCTCTCGCCCAGGCTAGTAGCAGATTGATGTCCCACATGTCAGTATAGAAGGGTTGCGTGCTTCGAGGCTTCTTCCTTGCAATCAGTCGCTGCATTGAGCGGAGAGCTGTCTTCTCATGAGCAAGACGTGGATGAAAGAGCTGCAAGCTTGCTTTGACGTTCGTGACGAGCTGAGGTGGAGAAGTAGGAGCGTCTCTGAAACGTGCCTCGAGGTAGAGTGCAAACTCCGAAAGGATCTTCTGGATGTTGGTATCCCGATTGATCAGGAAGGGTTCTGAGTAATCTTTCTCTCCACAGAAGGACTCGAAAAGAGTCCAAGCTCGTTTCCATCTGCTCTGCGACTTGTATCGCCCCTCTTCCAACTGGATCAGGGCCTCCTCCCAATTGTCCGCCTTGCAGAGTCTCCTGAAGAACGGAGAGGGAGGATCGCCGATCACTCGAGGAGAGTGGCTAATATCTGCCCCGGAGGGAGTTTCAGATCTTCGAGTAGAGTGTCGAGAGCCGCCATCTGGGTGTATTCCCCCAATTCCATCTGCTTGCAGTTCAGTTGACCAAGAAGAGTTGACCAAGGTTGGCCCTTCCACGAAGGGGTGATCAGAACAGACCGTCGAGGCCTCTGAGTGAGCAGCTTCCTCACTACCTTCACGATCAGGAGAATGGGGGGGGTGAATCAGAAGATCTGTCATCTCTGACCAATTTAGGAACATCACCCCCCTTCCAGCTCCTGCGTCTTCCTCGGAGAGAGAGAAGAACGCTTCGCATTGTCTGTTCTTGGCGCTCGCGAACATGTCCGTCCGTGGAACGAAGTTCCATTCGACTCGGAGTTTTTCCATTGCTTGTGGGAGAAGATGATATTCGCCATGAGGCGGGAGGCGAGATAGCGCGTCCGAGATCCCGTTCGCTTTGCCTGGGAGATGATGGATTGAAGAGAGGCGGAAATTGAGGCGTTTGAATGTTTCCAGTACAGTTCTGGTAATGTGTAGGAGTGGCTGGCCGGCTCGTTGTCTTCGAAGATTGTGGACTGTCGCGGTGTTGTCCGAGAGGAAGGAGACGGATTCGACTTGGCTTGACCTGAGATGAGGAGTCGCTGCGAGGAGGGCCTGACGAACAGCGGCTGTCTCTTTCCAGTTGCTTGTCTGGCTGCGATCCTTGTCGCCCCAGAGACCGTGGAAGTAGACAGTTGAGCCATTCATCTGGAGAATCGCGCCCCAGCCCGTGGGACTGGCGTCCGTTGTAATCAGGGCTTGTGCTTCGGTTGGTCTGAAGGAGAGCGGTAGGTTGTGTTTCAGTCTCCGTTTCCAGAATTGCGTCTCTCCCAAGAGTTGGGGATTCAGTTGAACTCGTCCCCTCCAACCGTACCTCCTGACCGCAGTCGAGAGAAAGGAGTGGTGCCGTCTGAGATACAGGCTCGCCTCCGGAATTGAGATCCGCAAGAAGTTGAGGGAGCCGATTAAGCCCGCAAGGCGTTTGACTGGGGTCTCCTCTCTGTTCAGGCACAGCTTCGTGTGCGACTTGAGGTTGCTGCGAATGTTTCTGCGTCTCGAATCTGTCAGTCTGACCGTCTGCGTTGAAGAGTTGATCGCCCAACCCAAGAATTCCACCTCTTGGCTGGGCTGGAGTCGGCATTTGCTCTCTGATATCACAAACCCAAGCTCGCGGAGTCTGCTGACTGCCCGTTCTGTCTTCGTGCTGGCCTCTTCCTTGGTATCGCTGATCAAAAGCAGGTCGTCCAAATAGAAGACGATTGAGATATTCAGCTCCGTTCGGAGCGCTTTGACTGCCAGCTTCATTGTATCTGAGAAGGTGTGAGGCGCTGTTGCCAGGCCGAAGGGGAGGGCGTTGAATTGGTATGTCTTGCCCTGAAACTGGAAACAGAGGTACTTCCTTAGCGGTTCGGCGAGGTGTATGTGAAGATAGGCAGACTGGATGTCCACCGTTGTCAGCCAAGCTCCCTCCCTGATCAAGGGAAAGGCCGATTGCACACTCTCCATCTTGAAGTGTGTCGTCCGGATCTCCCGGTTTAGTCTGGAAGCATCGATGATCTTGCGATGCTTCCCTCCCTTCTTTCCGACCAAGAAGGTCGGAAGAATGAGGACTGCCGCTGAGGGAGGTATCTCCGAAACCGCCCCGATCTTCACCTCCTCTGCGAGTAGCTGAGCATAAACTTCCATCTGTTGAGGGCTGCCGCGGAATGGGAGGGCCGGTTTGAGTTGCCGGAGTCGGTCGGGCGACTCCGGTTCCTTCCATTCCCAGCAGGCGCCAGATGCTATTAAAGTCTTCCCACCAATACTCTCCCACAGTGGGAGCCTGTCTGCCAGTCTCCCTGTTATCTTCGTGTCCGCGACTAGTTGCCCCCGAACCTGCCGTTCCTGTTGTTCGGGTTCCGTCCGTTGTATTTTCCGGGGGGACGGCGGAACCCCCTCTGGATGAGAAACTGGACCCAGTGTTCAGATGCGCGACAACTGTTGGGGCGACCATCTGTGTCGCATGATCCAGGTTCGTGGCAGCGAGTTGGAATGGTTGTGGAGGTGCTACGAGGAGATTTTCTGCCACCTCCGCCGGTCGTGGAATGTCCATTGCTGTAGCCATTGCTCTGAGGTCTGATTGGAATACATAGCGCGCGTGGTGGGAGCGGGAAGCTGCGTCTGCTGTGTTTAGCATCACGTCAAGGATCTTGGGAGGATCGCCGAGTTTCCGAGTCTGGACACTGCTTGGTAGACATCACCCAAGAGAGCGACGGAAACAAGAGCTGACTGCGTTGCCATTTTCAATAAATGATCTTGTAGGCCATGTGGGTCTGTAACAGGTGAGATTGTAGCTGCAAATTGGGCTTGTACGCCGAGGATCGTCTGCCATCGTTGCGAATCCCTGAACAGCTCGTCACGCAGCTGCGGGGCCAAAATAACATTTGTCCAGTCTCCAGTGAATTTTGGGTGCCTTCTCTTTAACTTCTGTTTGAATAAACGAGCTGGGTCTGGGGACGGGTGATAATCTGAAGACGTGGTGTCGAAATCGTAATATGATGAGGAATCCGATGGTATTGTGATTGTCGGTATTGGCTTGCTGCTTGCTTTCTCAGCCTTCTTTCTTCGTTTCGCTTCCGCGTTGAGCTGGGCGATGGCGAAATCTCGCGCTTTCGCCCTTCTTGTTTTCTTGCGTCTACTGCGCTCGCCCGAAGAATTGCCACGAGAAGGTGATCGAATATGTTGCGGAGATGTCAGGTCTTCGACAGATGACTCTGAAGATGAATCTGAAGACGAATCTGTGTCTGATTCTGATCGCGCTTCCGGGCGTTGCCGCTTCACCTTCTTGATTGGACTCAAAGGCTGCTGGTGGGGGGCAGCTGTCTGAGCCTGCTGAAGCGTCGGTGAGAGGACCAAAGCCGGTTGAGGTGGTTGAATGTCCTCTTTCCTGTCAGCGGAAACGATCGATGGATGCGCCTCCACTAAGCCCGAATATATGAGATCGATCACGTCCCGAGGAATAGAAGGCAACGGGGCGGACGAAGAAGGTATTGTATTCTCAGAAGTGTTATCTGACATAAGATCAATTTAGACCGAAGCCCATTGCAGACCACATCTCGCTGGAAGGAACCGAGGTTTGGGATGCACCTACCGGAGGGGCGGTGCTCACTGTTCTCTTCCATCTCCATTTCCATCTCTTTCTCTAGTTCCCTCCCACTTTGGATGTGGGGTGACTTTTGATTGCAGCGACAGCTCTTCCCTGCCCAGATGATCACGTCAGCTCGTCATGAACGTCCGGAACTGCAACGGTTCTTCTTCCACGCCTCACATGGGATGTCGTTCGAAGCACAGAATATGCAAACCCAATTGTTCAGGAATTTCAACGATCTTGGCCACGAAATGAACAATCTCTGACCAAATTCCAACAACTCTCTCATTCCTCCTGTCTCCTCGTCCTTCGTCCGTGATGGTGTTGCGTTTGGAACGAGTTGACAGAAGTTAATTGACACATCATCGTGTGCGTCGAAAACGAGGCACTGTTTTCGTCAGTCTGGCGGGAGTCTTCTTGTTATGTCCATCCACGGAGTGAACCAATGATATACATCCAATCTATCCCGAATCCACTCTGTTCCACATTTGTGTCGTCGTTTGAAACGATTCCTTCTCATCAATTGCTCGTTCTCAGTTCTAACTTCTTCTTGATTCATCGATTATCACACTCATCAAAATGCTAATTTTCATTCTTCCTTTTACAATATATAATTCACCTAAATATCATTGTTTCACACATTCTTTATTTTGACCCATAACGAGTGATTTCCTTCCCACTCCGACGGAATGACTGCGATTGACATGAAAACGGATGCCGCATCAAGTACTTTTCCCTCTGGTTTGTCTTCACACTGCTTATCATATTGTCTAGCTTGTGATCCTTTTCTGAGTTGGAGCGAAAAACAGTTTCAAACTGAATCTGAAAAGGCAGTTGTCTTTCGGTCTCTCGTTGCCACTGTGAAGTTACAACCTGTATTCAATGTAGGCATGGGCACCAGTCACCGGACTCAAACTTTTCGGACTGACTCGATTTGGCCCTTTTTTTGTGGTTCTTTGAGAGGAATCGTGATTTTGTCGTTGTTGGTGTATTCAATGTGATTGTAATGTCTGAATTACATCAATATTTGTGGCAAATGCTTCTCTAATCATTGGATCGGTATGTGAGTTGATCAGCCCTAAATCACTACATGTGACAATGGAAAAAAAATCATGGATGTACTGTGACCTTAATTGCTCGCCGACAAAAGAAAACATCATTAAAACTGATTTTGAAAGAAAGTGATGAGAAACGAACATCAGGCATTGCGAAAGAAGCCGAACAAAGAACGAAGCCGTGAAGTGCTGCCGTGTCTGCGGGTACGGACGAATCACTCACGCCAGCAGATGACACAACAGAGAGCACACGTACAGCGAATTCATCTCCTGCTTCAGCTTCTCGCTCTGCCCCTCTTCTTCAATTTTGAACGACAGGAGAGGAGACTAGTAGATATCAGTGTAGTCGATGAAAACGATTGAAGACAAGTTTCTTCGTCCACAAACTCGCCTGTCACCAACATCTCGTGGAGAGATTTCAGTGTGTCGACATTCGTAAAAAGTCGCGAGATCAGCGACTGAACAAACTTCGAAGGATTGGCAAAAGAATAGAGGAGAAACAGTGCAGACGACGGATCGTCGAACGGATGAATACGATTGCCGTCTTCCTGCTCCTCTTTCTGCCCGCCAAAACCGACACACGCTTCGCTGGAAGCGCTGACGGTCTCCTCGTCTCATCCCTCCTCTTCTTGCTGTTCTTCGACGTGTTCGTCGACAGATACAGCGCTGGTTGGTATTCGATGAATCGATGGTCGGCGTAGATGTCGTCCACCTTCTTAAACAGCAGGCTGTGCAGAGCTGATGGCAGGAACGACGAAGGAAGTCCTTTCGTTGCGGATGTCGCTGGGATCGTCAGCTGGTGAAGTCCACGCAGTGTTGCCAGTGCTATTGGCATTGACACAGGCGGTGTCAGGAAGGACAGCGCCGCATCGTTCGTTTCCTGTCGTCGTTGCAATCCCCCTGCTGCTCCCTTCCCTCCCAGTGTTCCCGAATGAAGTGTCGACATTTTCTGTCCCTACTCCGCCGTCACATTCGTCGCAATCACAACCAACTTCGCCGTCACCATCGCGAACGTGAAGGGAGTGCGACCAGACGGTGTGGATTCTCGAACGACACAGCCGCACTCGTCGACGCACTGGACGGCGTGATCATCGTCGTGATCACCGAAGGCGAGTTGGCTGCCCTGAAGGGCGTGGTCTGTTGTGCTCTTCTCTCCGACAGCGGAGATGTCAGAGGACTTTGCGGTGGCGGTGTTAGTTTGGATGAATGGCGCGTCTTCTTGTTTGATTTATCGCGATCGGCTTGTTTTTCGTTTCTTCGGCGTTCTGTCCAGCTCCAGAACGCTTGATTCGCTTCTTTCCGAACATCTTCGCGATCTGTCTCGCCCCAGATCAGTCGAGGCGTCACAAACGACGAATCATACAAACACCAAAACGCACCGACATTGATCGGTAGGAACGGTGATTGCTGGATCGTGTTGTTCGCACTGTCCTGAAAGTCAATCATGTTTCCCGAGTTCTTCAGAGATGCGTTGCTTCGGCCTTTGTGTTTGTCTTCCTTTTCGAGAGAGGTGTGTTCACGCGGTCGGAAGATTGATTGCATGATGTCTTCTGATTTTCCGCTTCCAACCTTCGCAAGCACGTGCTGGCCGGTCTTGTCCTTCAACACGGTGAGCAGAGCGTCTTCTTCAGAGCGGTCTGGAGGGAAGAGAGGGAGGTGAGATTCATGAGAACGAAAAAGAGAAAACGATTGGAAGTGAGCTGAGAGCAAAAGTGGTGAAAAACGAAAAAAAGTGAACTTGTACAGAATCAGACCTCCCGTCAACGCCAGAAACTCGATCAGGTTGTCCACATCATCGTCCTCCTCACCAACCTTCTTCGCCATCCCGTTTTGATACGTCTGTACCTCTCGCTCCCTCCAAAGTCTGTCCAACACAACTTCGGCGATCTCGTCCAGATGCATCGATCCGAAAGAGTGATTCCGAGCTTGCGTCGTTTCGATTCCCACCTTCTTCACAAGCGACGGCTTGAGTTTCATCACTTTCAACACAATCAGCCAGTCCACAAGGTTCGACACATCACTTAAATCTCGCCAACTCCCATCCAGCGAGATGGAGGGTGGTTTAGTGTAGAAATGGATGGTTGCGTCGAGTTTGTTCGCTGACATTGACATCTTCGGTTCTTGTGGCATCCAAATGGCGCTTTGAGAAGAGGAACTGTATTTGAATGTGGGAGTCTGTGTGACGGTGTCTGGACGTTGGGAGGGGATGCTTGAGGCGCGCCGTCCTGTCGAACGGGAAGGTACGGATTTGCCAGCCCTTCACTCGACTTCACCAGTTACTCCAAGAAGTTCCGAGTTTGGGGCTCTTGGAATTGGAGAGCATACCGACGTTTCAGTTCTCGCACTCCGATACTCGCCACAGCTTCTCTCACGTGCTATCTGCTCCTTGTCTGTCAGAACCCATGGTTTGATCGGAAGACCTCCCAAAATCGTTTCTGCTTTCTGTTTTGTGTTCGAGTTCGGTGCTTTTGTCGTGTTGTGGCGGAATTGTGGCAGGAAGTGGATAGAGGACGATGCAGAGGGAGACATGTTATTGTAGAAGAAGTAAGGCGATGAAAGAGAGTAAAGTGATGCCGGCGACAGAAAAACGGCGAAAGAAGATAATTCGGTTCATGTCAAAGTTGCGATGGCGTCAGCTTGGGAAGTGGTTTCTGCGGAGTAGATAGCGGTTGCGTATATTGGATAGGATTCAAAAGCAGAAACGCTGGAGGGAATCACGTTGGATTATTGTTGAAGAAAGGGTGTTTTGTGGACATCAGAAGTTGGAGAGTCGCTGCCGATGGTTGGCGAGGTTTTAGGCATCAGAGAGAGAGGGGAGAGAAATATACATCCGATTTAGTTGGGCTGGATGAACCGGAGCGGGGAGAGAACATGGCGCGAGAAGCGACTCAGGAATCGATTTGAGAAGATCAGAAACAAATGATTGGCGAGTCAACAGGAAGCAGATATCACGATAATAATCGTGCAAGTGCACTTCGGATGACTGTCGTGGTTCTGGAATGGGCGAGAAGGCCTCGATATAGAACAACGGGAGGATCCCACTGAAGGACGCCATTTTCTGCTTTTTTGCATATTTTGAGGTGTTTGGAAAGAAGAAGATGACGTAAAAGAGACAGAAAAGCATAGGTGAACCACAAAAGGAAAAAGATTTCACAAAATACCATTTCTTGTTGGGATACGAGGAACGATGTGATTAACTGTCAAAATTGAGTGAGATACGTTTCCTGGACAAAATATTGGGACAATATATAAATAAATATACATAGTTGAGTAGACTTGAAATGGTTGAGGACACAATACTGTCAATAGTCACGAGTGAGACGGTGCTCTGTGTTGTTGGTCCAGAAGAGAGACTGGAGATGTTCTGAGAATCAAACTTGACTAGAGCAGATCAAGATTGCAAACAGATGTGCCAAACGATGGTTTTGCCCTTATTTTCTCCATAGATAATTTGCGGGGGTGAGTTGATCCTGAAAGTCAAAATCAGTTTCCTTTTGTCAAATAGAGTGGAAATGAAAAGAAAATCAAAATTCAAACCTTGTCGATTCACGCGCTGAGTTTCAGTTGAAAAGGAGATCGGACAGTCCAGTCAGTCCGGTGACTATTTGCATGATTGCATGGGCGGATCAGTGACTCAAAGTGACTTGAGATAAAAGTATGGGGTGTGATGCTGACCTGTGTCTAAATTGGTTTGATTTTTCTGAAAATGAGTTGAATTCTAAAAAATAGTGCGAAATGTGAAAGAAACACTACGAAAAGCGATTGATAGAGGATGGAGATTGTGAATGTGTTTTTGAGAGGAATATCCCAGGATATTGAGGTGATTATCAAGACTGCTGCGATGTCCGATTGGAAGTGGGACATTTTGGGTCTGGATTCCTCATGTTTTGGACTTATGGGGGTGAGTCACTGACTCGATTTTTTTCGGTGACTGGACTCGGTCATTCTTGACTGTCTGTTGCCCATGCCTAATTCAATGTCTCTCTGGAAGCTAAAGCCGTGAAACTTCTCACATATATAGCTCCGTATTGTCGAGACTCAATAGATGCTTTTCTCAACTGCCTTAAGCGAACTTCTGATGATTCATTGACAGCCTTCATCCAGTCCATTGTGGTACTCCTTTCTTCAGCCAGTAAGACAATTACTGTTGCGACAGTGGAGATGCTCCGTTGTTTGATCAACTCTTGTTCACATCAAGTCAATCTCGGCCTTGTAAAAGCGGATCTGATCCCTCAACTCATCGCATCTCTCAATATACGATCTCTTTCCTTTGCAGAAACAGAAGATATCCACATCAACGTCATGAGAATCATCTGGAACTCTCTCTGGCTCGCAACTCCATATGGTCTCAGACAACTCGAAATTGAAGATGGCAATGAAGAACAAGCTGTTCACGAGACAGTGCTGAAGCAAGTTCTGGTCCCTTCGGAGAAGTATATTTGCCATTTGGGTCGTTCCCACTCAGAATCGACACCCCTTTTTTCTTGTTTCAAAACACTTCATTTGTTGTAATCAAGCAATTTTTGGGGGCAAAAGTTTATCTTTTCACTAGATCAGTTTCATCGCAACTCTCAGAAATTATAATGAGTCCGATCTTCTTCCACCACGACAGTTGATTAAACTCGTCGTACACCTTGTCTCTCTTCGTGTATACTTCTAGGATATGGGGAAAAGATGGAAAATATCAGTTTTCCGGCAGCGTGTCGCAGTCTCCACAGAATGACCCGTCTTCGGTCAGATCTCTCTCGTTTTGATTCTTCTCTCAGGAAATAATCAAGACAAACATCTCAATAACTGTCCACGTTTTATTTCAGTCTCCCAACAATGCTACATCCTTCATTCGACAATCCTTCTCCACCACTTCTGTAATCCAACTATGCCCTCACATCGTCAGTGGTCGCTGCCTCATATTCCTTTTATCAAGATAACTCTCTTGAAACCAAACCGCAATCGTCAAGTTCTGTTCGATCCGCCAGAGTTCAAACGACGTGAAAAGCACTTCATAGAATGTCCGTTCCGATCTGCTCCTCAGCCTCCAAATTTGCCTTCAATCACCATAATTCGAAAGATACACAGCATACTCATCTCTTCTGCGGTTAAAGCTCTCGTCTCATACACACAGGCACTCTGCTCTTTATCCTGAACCCTAAATCCCTCACAGAAACGGAACAATATCTTACTCTCAACTATGTTGCTCTCCCTGTCACTATTGTCACTCATCTTCTCCCATTCAACCCGTTCTCTCCTTGCCTCCTTTCTGGATCAACGCAAACTTGAGCCACAGCTGGAAGAGGCAATCGAGATCCTCCTCCTCTTTATTCACCACCAACCGTCTCTATCCCGACAACAATCCCATTCCTGCCCTCAATTTCGATTGACTTTGCCAATTTCTGTTCCACCAACATTGACACATCACCGGCGAGCGCTCTTCCTCTCTCGTCCATCGCATCATGCCCAATCACCCTCCTCGACGAGTATCCTTCGCTCTCCTCCTTCCTCCACATCCACTCCACCATCATTCTCTTCTCTCTCCTCCATACATTGGTTCCTTTCCACCAATCGATCATATCAAAAGCAGGTCCGTTCACTTCTGTTACCGAACGCCTTGTCGACTCGATTGGACTGCACACTCTACCTCCTCTTCTCCAGGCCATGACGCTTCTCAGACACTTGATTCTCTTCTCCCCACCGCACACCGTCAAACAGCTCCAAGACCGCGCTTTCCGCTGCGGTTTGATGGGCTGGCTTCATTTTGGGGCATGCTCTCCGCCTGTGGCCATCACACAGCCCCGATCGCAAGAAAAGGAAGACACAAGCTGGATGAGCATGTCGATCGCGGCTGAGTCGAACGCTGTGGGAAGCTCAGCCGCTCTGCACATCCGCGATTGCTACAGAGACCTGTTCTTCCTCCTTTTGTCGCCCGCCTCGATCGAACACTACCTTATCCCCCTCCTTCTGCAGAGTCTGTACAACTCAGCCCTCGTCCCTGCTCCCCTCCACCCTGCTCACACACACTGCACACGCTTCTTCACTCCACTCGACACGAAAGACAAGCAGAGCGAGCCTCTCCGACTCCAACCATCGTCAATTGCCCACCCTCTCCTCACAAGCCCCCAGTACCACTTCGTCAACAGACACACGTGTGCTATGCCTCCCTCGTTCCATCTGCTCCACCCCATCAACCTCGCCGACATACATCTCTCGCCTTTCTACGAGCCAGCACACGCCACTTCCACGTCCCTCACGTGGCACGAACCGAACTATCTGCTGTCGCCGTTCATCCTCCCACCGTCCTCGTTCTGGGCGATGTCCTCGCCGGACTTCTTCTACCACAACATGTCGCCCTCCGCCAACTCCAACCCGCACACCAGACACACCAATGGGTGGGACACGTTTGATCAGTGGAACATCTCCGACAAGAAGCTGCGGCAGAGGGAGAGGTAGTCGTTGGTGCACGCGCTGTGGATGCTACGCGATCTCATCGAAAGCTACACCACTCTCGTCTCGTTCTCGGCGCAGGAGATACAACGACACATCGCTCTCAAGCTCAAACTGCTTGTGAAAGACTTCCAAGCAAAGACGAAGACATCCCCACGCACGACCTCAGAGAACATCGATTCCTGGTCAGAATCACCGTCCGAGCAAACCAAGGACGACCCTCAGCACACAACACAGCATCCTCTTCCGAATCCGTTCCGTGTACACAGCGACGACACAGTGAAGAGGACAACGGTGGACGCGGACGGGTCAGGACGAGATTTAGGTGATCCACTCTCCCTCGCCGATTGGGATCGAGCGTTGTCGCAGGCAAAGGAGGACGGGCTGGACGTGAAGGAGGGTGAGAAAATGTCGAAGCTGCATCACTTCGAGCACACCACGACAACTTTCCTGCACACCCTCATCCGCGACAGAATACAGAGCGAGCTGAACTTGAAGGACGCTCTTTCCAAACAAGGCAAGTCAACAGCCAAGCACTCGATGACATCGAGCAAGCCTCAAATCACAGACTACTTCACCGAAGCGCACTCAAAGGATTTTGAGAATACTCAGATTCTGACAGTGGCTGTCAAGCGGGGACACTCGCTTCTTTCGCCCGTCGGAAGAATGGTGAAGGAGGCCACACTGACCAAGTATGGCTGTGGGGAGAAGTCGTCGTGGTTGGAGGCCCTGCTCCAATCAACAGCAGCGCCTTTTGGGCGATGTTCGACTCGGACACTCGCTCGCCTGTGCTCGTGTGGGGCGAGAAGGACAGACAAGAACTTGTCTCGTTCCTCCACAACGAAATGGAAGACAATGCCAAACTCACCGCGACTACCAACAAGCCGACTGATGCTGCGATGAAAGAGGACGCCACGTTCACTCTAGATCCCGACCTAGTTTGCACGTACTCCGTCGAAGAGTCGGTCAAGTCGGTGATGGTGGATGGGAAGCTCGCCTTCGTGTTTCCTTCGTCGATGCAAGACCAGTCGCACGCCAATCTGAACAAGGACAAACGATCGTTCATTTTTCAGTCGTCGGAGTCGAAGGCGTTCAGCCAGTACAGTCGAGCAATGACAAGTCACATCCCGCCCTCGTAACGACTCAGGGCACCATCACAAACACGCTCCTCCATCCCCCGCTGGTCATCTTCCCACCTGCGCCGACTCTCTCCCACCTGCGACTCGTGTTCACGTCTTCGCTGTCGCACGTGAAGGCGGGCGAGTACTTCATCGACGTGCTGATGGAGGAGTACGCCCCTGTCCTCTTCCTCGTCCATCAGCACTCTGTCGAGAACGTCGCCCAATTGCTCGCGTCGGATGAGCGACGGAAAGCGGGAGGAAGCCAAACAATAACTTACTCTGCTGAACGACCGCCTGCTCTCTACGCCGAACAACAGGAAGCCACATCAGCAACACAGCATATCGACACCATGCGAGGAATCGACGATTGTTCTCAGTTTGCGAGGTCTCTGTTTGCAGTGTCCAATCCCCTTCTCTTCGCCGAAGAGCTGATGAAGCGGATCGAATGCCTCGGACAGGTGTTAGGCAATCTCGAGCAGGGCCTCGCTAAGTCCTTCGACATTCAGAACTCGAAAACATCCTCGCTCTTGTTCGCTGCTCTCCCCGACTTGTCTGTGCTGCACCTTCTGCTCCGATTCTGCGTCGCTTTGAGCCGACCCTATCCGCAGACGAGTCCGTCGCTGTCTGTCATCATCCTCTCCTCCATCGTCTGCCAGAGCGTCTCTCTCATCCACACCATCCAGCGCACCGCAGCAGGACGGAAGTCGAGTGAGCAGTTCGCTGAGCATGGTGAGTTCGAGTTGTTGGTGATTGATTACTGCGTGAAGATCTGCGCCACGTCCTTCGCACTCATCTAGACTCTCATCCACTCGTCGAAAGCTCGCCTGCTCTCCTTCAAAGACAAGAACGGCATCGCGCTGGTCTTCTCCTTCTTCAACGTCGCCCCTTTCCTCTCCACGCTCTACCCGATCTCGTCGACTGTCCAGCCTGACGACTCTCTTCTCGCCCGATCTGCTCCGCGGCAGAAGACCCAATCCTCAGTCCCTCTCGTCTCATTCAGCCGCATCGAGTCTACCCTGTCTCATCCAATCTCGTTCCCAAAGACTCACCGTGTCATTGTGTCGCTTGACTCGCTCATCCCACTCTTCGCCTCCAACCAGATATTCCCTCTCTCGATCGGACCTCGCTCGTTCCTCTACCAAAACCAGATCAGCCGCTACAACCGCTCCGCCACAACGAAGGACAACTTCGATGTGTTGAACCATCTCTTCAAGGTGTTCCTCCACGACATGTCCCCACTCTCCCTCGCCTTTCTCCCCTTCGCCCCGACGAAAGCCACACTCACCCGCATCGCCAAGTTGAACATTTCTGCTTCATCTCCCGATGCACGCGAAGCTGTTAAGATGGAGATGTCGGTCATGATCAAGCGAATGTCGCAGTACGCAGAGAGAAAACACGCTCGCGAGGAGAAGTGGAACGAGCTTGCGAGCTTTCACAGTCAAGACCGCCATTCGAGGCAGTCTGGATGTGCAGTGTGCACGGCCATTATCCAGCTGGGGAAGGAAGAGTCAGCCGATTTCGAAGCCACACGTGCCTCGCTCTATCTCCACCTCAACACTGCCATCAAGCTGAAGCAGAGACCGCCCAACAGCTTCTGCAACATACAGAGCGTGGTGGGCAGGTGGAATGTGATCAAAACGTCGGCAGATGCGGACTTCGACGAGACGGAGTTCAGAGACGAGCGAGTGTCGTCGTTCATCCTTTCGTCCCACGACAACACACTCGATTTGCACGGAAACCAGATCACACACACAAAAGAAGAAACTACAGAAAACGCCACAGACGAGGAGCTCGACACTCCTTCCCCGTCCAGCGCGATGGACGATCGCAAGTCAGAGTCGCCACACCTCAAACAGACACCCACCCTTCCCCCGTCCGTCTCTACACAGGCCACCACTCCACCAGCTCCCAGCACGCCGAGAACGTTCCCACGACTCGCCTCGAGACCAGTCTCACAACGTGCACTGGACATCTCATCACCGTCACTCCCTCGCGGCCAGTCTTCACTTGCATCCTCGTCGTCGTTCACTCTCCAAGACACACCCACTCCATTCTCCGACAGTGTCCCGTCGGAGGCGGAGGAAGGACAAGCGACTGACCTCACAACTCAACTTCAGGACGAGGAGGACGACGAGAACTTCGACGCGATGGACGAGTTCCGACAGTTCTCGCTGCAGAAGTCGTTTGGTGGACGAGGCTCAGAATGGGGAGGAGCATCCAACGGAGGACGTGGAGGACACCTCACAAATCTGTTTGCCTGCTTCCCTCTCTCCATCCCTCCCCACGCTGATGCCCAGAAGACGAACGACATGGCGTTCCCTCCGTCCACTCGCCTCAAAATGCACAAAGAGAGGTCAACCTTGTTTCTGCTGCAGTACGTGTGCATGATCACCGACCTCCCTCTGAAGGACGACATGGTCACCTTCGACGACACAACCCGATCCGGGTCAGTCTCGCCGTACTTCGAAGCTCTCCATATCATCTCCCGCTGCCTCCTCACTCAGTCTCCCGTCGCACGCTTGTCTATTCCGTCCTCACGTCAGCTCGTCTTTCGATCCATCCGCTGACTTCTCTGAATCCAAATCGCTCGCTCTCGCTCTGTGTGGAACAGTCGCAGTAAAATCATTGTCCTCTTTGTCACAAGATTGGCAGAGAGAAAGGAAACGAGAATATGACGATCTACTCGAGGTGACGAATGAAATACTGTTGAGTTGGACCTGAAGACTCGTTGAGAACAACCGAACGGCGAAAATGGCTGTCACAGAGATTCAATCACACTCACAATCATCAAAACCGCACCCATTGCTGTTGGAAGAGAAAGAGCACCAGCGTCAATTGTCATGACATTTTTCTACATGACAAGAGAGCAGTATTTTGGTTTCTCTTCGAAGAAAGGAGTAAGTGAGTCTTCTTTAATCATATTTCATTACCATTCACAACAATTCTCAGCCTTGATACTTCCTGACGTCATTTGATAAAATAATGGGTTTGATCAACTTCAGTTGTGATTAAGTGAAAAGATAAGGTTTTGCCCCAAAAAATGGTTTGAATTGATTAAACTAAGTTATTTGAAACAATAAAACGGGAGTGTTGATTCTGTACAAAACTAGCTCATTTGTGTGTGAACCGCTTTTCGATCATCAACGGTGGCCAATCCAAGTTTTTCCTGTCACTCCTTGCTCGACTCCTCGAAATATGTACATACAATCAACCAGCAATGGAATTTGTTCTTCATATGCCAGTATTTATCACGATTCCGAGTTGTCTCACACGCTTCGAGGATGATTACACAATCTGGTCTTTTCTGTTTCTCATAAACAACACCCAGCGGGAATTGAACAACAAAAGGAGGGAAGTGCAGCAGATGTGGAAGAAAGTGCATCGAATATTGAAAATGGAGGGAATGGAAGACGTGATGGAGGAAAAGCTGCGAAACGACAATGACGATGAAGGAGATGGAATTGCTGCCGAATCGATTGAATTTAACAACCGACTGGGCATGAACCTTCCGTACTAGGAACAGAATTAGATGTGGACAAGAGCCAGTGAATTTTTTGATTTGTTTGTGCCTCCTTTTGGACAACATACACTCTCTCGCTCTCCACACTCACCCATCTCCCACCCCCAGGGTTCAAAATGTCCAACGTGGACATATCCGATCCATATCATTTGTTGAATTGACTTACTTCAGGCTACGATAAAAAAGAAAGTGGAAAGAGTTGAAAATAAGTCATACGAAGTTGATGATGCAAAGAAAATGACCTTGGTTTTTGAGATCCCTGTTTTTCAAGTATCTCCCTGCTGATCATAAAAAGGAATAAAGATATACATGGTGAAGTCTTCTTACATTTAATTTTTCAATACTGTTGAGATTTGAGGGTTTGTTCGGCAATCCGCCTGATTGACAAAAAAACGCCATGTGAAGAAGGAGACAATCTTTAATCATCCATAAAAAGTACCTAGATGGTTGAAAAAGGAAAAATCCATTCATTTGATGTTGTTCTATTTCAAAGAAAACATAGAAGACTGACGTAACCACGAGATTGTCTGAAAAAGCAGAAAGCTTACAGTCAACTGAACTCTCCGAACAAGAAACGTCTTCACTGAGATAGGAGAGAGTGTTTGGACGATTAAAATCATCAAATCACTGTAGAGTGCTTTATCGGTTGATCTGCCCATTTTGATAAAATTGTACACTCGAAAGAAACATTGAATAATAGAGAAGTGACATAATGAATGAAAAAAAGGCATATATTAACACAGGAGTGCTTTGTCAGGATTTGATTCTTCTATGTACATGAACTGAGTTCGTCAACGTGCCATCAACGCGCGCTCAACGGGACAAAGGGGTGAATCAACGTGAGGTCAACGGGAGAAAGACCGCCCGTGGCAGGTTTCGAACCCTGCCCACCCCTCTTCCTCGTTTCTCCCGATTTCAACACCACTCTCTCACTCTCTCGCTCTCTTGTGTTTTGATTTGAAGAGTGATTGACCAATGACGAAGGATTGTCCAGCTGATGTGGGACTGACTCGAACACCCTCCTCCACACTAGACACACACCCTGATCTTCGTTTTCTTCGCTGGATTGTCCATTTTGATTTGTGTGTGGATGTTTGGTCTTTCGATTGGCAGGGCAGATTGGTGAGGGAGTACGCACACCAAATCCATCGACATTCATAACAATGTCACTCACCTCTCAACTGAACATCGTTTGAGTGCATTCTCCTTTTCGCTCTCGAACATCTGAAGATGCTTCCAAGCCATTCACTTTCGTCACTCTCTGCCGATGTCACTCTCTGCCGATGTCACTCTCTGCCGATATCATCCTCTGCCGATATCATCCTCTGCTAATATCACTCTCTGCCGATATCACCCTCTGCCGATATCATCCTCTGCCGAGATCATCCTCTGCCGATATCATCCTTTCCCGATATCATCCTCTGCCGATATCATCCTCTGCCGATGTCACTCTCTGCCGATATCACCTTCTGCCAATATGATCCTCTGCCGATATCATCCTCTGCCGATATCATCCTCTGCCGATATCATCCTCTGCCGATATCATCCTCTGCCGATATCATCCTCTGCCGATATAGGGGGTGTACTAATTATGTCCCCTCAGGTTTTCTCACTGTCGATCAGGTCTTTTGAGCTAATTTTTTATCAAGAGTCTTACACCGAGTCAATTCATATTTTAAGCATAGATTTTCAATATCGTATTCATTAAGTCACTCAAATCGCACAAATCTCAAAATGATTCACTGATTTTTCATTCTATGTGAAAAGATAACTGTGTCAAACTTCAAATTGGAGTGATTATCACATTTTTTCTCGTTTTTTGTTCTAAACATGCAAATATGTGAGATAGATTCGCTTATCTGGTCGAAACAGTGGATCTCGTACTGACATCACTCGAAGGTTTGTTCAACTCATTTGACTTTATGAATCACCTATTTTATCTTCTATAAAAATAGGTGAAGTAAAAAATAAGAAGAAAAGGACCTTTGATCACAGTCTCTGCCAATCTTTGTGTTGTCACACGGCAAAACTCTAACCAAGAGTGAAAAAAGTTACATTTGAGGAAACGTGTGAAGTCTCTCCTTTTTCCAGAAATTTCGTCTCATTCTTCTGATTTCAGCACGTTACTATTAGAATCGAAGTCTTCTGAGAATCACTCTGGAAACGAACGAGATCAAAGTTGAATTGACTCTTTGTCGAAGAAGGGCAAACTTTCCTTGTTTTGACATCAATTTTCATAATGTATCGGACGATAGACATCTGTCATGTTGTGCTGTCATGATTGTCAAGGATCCTCCGGTTCTCTCCAACTATGATGATATTCACACAACGTTCGAGAATTCATGCTATAATCATCTCATTAAACCATTTCTCTCATTATTTTCATCAATCAATGAGTGAATCTGTGAAAACAAAGAGGGAGGAGACATGAAAATGACGGTTTTTCGTGAATAAAGCAATATCGAAGTGAAATTCGAACTTTAGTCTGTCCGCTGGCTCGGTGTAAGCTCCAGTCTGGTCTTATTTTCCATCGTCACTCACTGTATATGCAGAAAACCTGAGGGGACATAATTAGTACACCCCCTATATCATCCTCTGCCGATATCATCCTCTGCCGATATCATCCTCTCCCGATATCATCCTCTGCCGATATCATCCTCTGCCGATATCATCCTCTCCCGATATCACCCTCTGCCGATATCATCCTCTGCCGATATCATCCTTTGCCGATGTCATCCTCTGCCGATGTCACTCTCTGCCGATATCATCCTCTGCCGATATCATCATCTGCCAATGTCACTCTCTGCCGATATCATCCTCTGCCGATATCATCCTCTGCCGATATCATCCTCTCCCGATATCACCCTCTGCCGATATCATCCTCTGCCGATATCATCCTCTGCCGATATCACCCTCTACCGATATCACCCTCTGCCGATGTCACTCTCTGCCGATATCACTCTCTGCCGATATCACCCTCTGCCGATATCATCCTCTGCCGATATCATCCTCTGCCGATATCATTCTCTCCCGATATCATCCTCTGCCGATATCATCCTCTGCCGATATCATCATCTGCCAATGTCACTCTCTGCCGATATCACTCTCTGCCGATGTCACTCTCTGCTGATGTCACTCTCTGCCGATATCACCCTCAGCCGATATCATCCTCTGCCGATATCATCCTCTGCCGATATCATCCTCTGCCGATATCATCCTCTGCCGATATCATCCTCTCCCGATATCACCCTCTGCCGATATCATCCTCTGCCGATATCATCCTCTGCCGATATCACCCTCTACCGATATCACCCTCTGCCGATGTCACTCTCTGCCGATATCACTCTCTGCCGATATCACCCTCTGCCGATATCATCCTCTGCCGATATCATCCTCTGCCGATATCATTCTCTCCCGATATCATCCTCTGCCGATATCATCCTCTGCCGATATCATCATCTGCCAATGTCACTCTCTGCCGATATCACTCTCTGCCGATGTCACTCTCTGCTGATGTCACTCTCTGCCGATATCACCCTCAGCCGATATCATCCTCTGCCGAAGTCACTCTCTGCCGATATCACCCTCTGCCGATATCATCCTCTGCCGATGTCACTCTCTGTCGATATCATCCTCTGCCGATATCATCATCTGCCGATATCATCCTCTCCCGATATCACCCTCTGCCGATATCATCATCTGTCGATATCACCCTCTGCCGATATCATCCTCTGCCGATATCATCCTCTCCCGATATCACCCTCTGCCGATATCATCATCTGTCGATATCACCCTCTGCCGATATCATCCTCTGCCGATATCATCCTCTCCCGATATCATCCTTATGAACCAAACCAGTGCTCATTAACAAGTGAGTAGCCTGATGAAATGGTTTATGGGGCTGGCCTGCCCAAACGAAACAAAAACAGAGTCATAATTAAGTTTTCTCTGTTCCAGTAAAGATTTCCCAACAAGGGACTAAAGAGTCACGATGTTGGTTTGCCCAAGTGGGGGCAGTTAATGAGCAAAAGGAGAGAGATCTGGGTCTCGGGTCCAGAAAAGCCCCAACGGGGAAGAAAAACTGGACAAACAAGAGAGGTCAAAAGTGACTTGTGAAATGGAAAAGCCGAAAGGCTGAATGAGAGTCGCCTCTGCGACGAAAACAAGCACTCAAGAACGAGCAACAGTTGTGTGGCAGCGTTCTATGTTAATGAGCACTGGTTTGGTTCATAAGGATTTCCTTGCACTCAATCCTTCACCAAACCAGTGGTCATTAACAAGTGAGTGTTGAAAAGGGACGCTGAGAAACAATGGAGAATACTCAAAGAATGAGAAAAGAAGAGAAAGGATATCTTTGTGGACTTCTTCCTTGAATGAATACTCAGTTCTGAAGAAAAGGCCGTGTTCCCGAAGGGCTGTCACCGACTGATTGTGAGTCCCGAGAACCCAGCTCTCTCGAATCGCTGCTGTCTGCCCAATTCGATCGGACGTCTTGCTTGTTCCTTCTGGCTTGAATTCTCCTCCTTTCCACATTCTTCCATTTCAAAGATTGAGAGCACCACCAATCCCATTGTCATGGAATCCACAACCGTGTTGTGTAGCAGATTCGGGAAGTGGGGGTCTTAGAAATCCAAGCATTCCATTCGAGAAGGTGTTTTCACTTGATCTGATTTTGAGTTCCCACTCTCCATTGTCGATCAGAAGAGAAATAGATGTTCTCCAATTCGGTCCATCTTCGAGTTTGATGATTTGTGTGAGAGTGGTTGGAGTGCGTGCGTGAGCAGTTCTGTCGAGTGATTGGAGTGATTCAATTCCCACTCCTAATCCTGCTTCGCTCATTGACACAAGACTTCCCTTCTATCCTAAACTCCTCCATGAAATCATCAGTTCTTCCGCTTTCATTTCTTCTACTTGTGATTCTGCGATGGAAAACATGGTTTGAACGTGTTGACACGACTCATCTCGGCATCGGAGCGGCTCCGCATGTAATCACAATCTCATCATGACGATCCGTCAATGAGTCTCTCCATTCCTGTCTCCTCTTGCTACCGACAAAGTCGACAGTCTACACACGATTGGTACGTTCTTCCGCACTGACCGTGTTCTTTGCTGGTTTCTCTTCTTCGAAGGCAGACGTTGAGAGGAATATGCCGGAGAAAGTGCATTGCATGTCCGATATTATCGGCTCTCTTTCTCCCAAGGAAGTCTCCTAGCAATCCCTCCAACTTCTGCGACATCGCTTCAGTTCCGCCAGCAGTCGAGTCATGATGGTAGCTTGTTCTGGTCGTCGAATCAATATCTCAAGCAGAGCTGAAAACTGCTGCTCTTCATAGTTCCCTTCTTGTGGAGTGGAAGATCTGGCTTCCTCTGCAGCTCCCATCTTGTGGAGTGGAAGATCTGGCTTCCTCTGCAGCTCCCATCTTGTGGAGTGGAAGATCTGGCTTCCTCTGTAGCTCCCATCTTGTGGAGTGGAAGATCTGGCTTCCTCTGTAGCTCCCATCTTGTGGAGTGGAAGATCTGGCTTCCTCTGCAGCTCCCTTCCCAACACTCTAATTACCATAATCCTTGTTCTCTGTCTCTTTCCCCCCGCAGTCAGGGCAAAAATCCCTGGACAAGTAATGGATTTGTCGTCCTCTTTATCCTTCGTAAAATCCACTTGGTCGCGTGGAATAAAGACATCTCAACTACGTATTGCTTGGTCCTCAAAGTTGTGCTCATCTCACCCCCTGGAATATCAAGATCGATTGAACTTCCTTCTAGTCTCCCGTATGATGACTTCTTTTAATTCTGTCTATTCACACCCAGATCGGTTGCAGATCCGGGAAAAAGGACTCTGTCAAGCACATCATCGTCATAATACTCACTGAAAGTTGGACTGGAACCCTTCTCCATAGATCTTCATCTGTTCAATTTCCTTCCTCCTAACTCCGGTTCATTTGATTGCAGGGAAAGGCCTCTGAGGAACGACTCTGGTCTGTTATTTGCGGAAAATGAGAGTGCTTGTTGTTTGAGGGAATCAATTTCTAACGTCGGCGCCAGCAACCTTGTTAAGAATTGATGCAAACATTGAGTATGTTGTTTCGTCGTAAGTTGAGAATGATACACTCTCGGATGATGTGAGCCTGTCCTCACAGTCATCACTCCATTGCGTGGAGATGCCGTGTCGTTTTGGGCTTTCGAAGACAAACAGCCCACAAATTGTTAGAGGGGTGTCCGAACGACTGAGTCGGATATTGAAAGAAAGATGACATCGGAGACACCATCCTGCTTCCTTTTCAGGTTTAACTTCTTTCCAAGCTTTAACTGGATCCTCACACCAGTGGTCCGGGATAATTCAGCGCAATAGCTAGTACCATCTGATAATTTCCTTCCTTGCAATTGAGTGTGTTTCCTCCACTGGAAAGCCTGTTCCTTGTTGTCTTGGTGTTCAAAATTGTGAGTGTTCGATGTTACTGCAAATGTGGAGTGTTTAGTTCGAATGTTGAATGTTTTGAAGTGGTACAATGTCTTGTCAACAGAAGTTTGATAGTTGTGATGGTACAGAGTTGGTGAGAGCATCCATTCCTTGAATTTATCTTGACATTGAACTGTGGGACTTGTCCTCCTCCGCTCATTCATGGGGAGTGCACCCGTCTCTTCGACGATAGAAGTAATGCAATTTGCGATGCTTCGACCAATTATTCACTTCATCAAACAAGTGACACGGTTGATGGAGAGAATACTGTGATGGTCGCTAAGGTTGTGCCAATGGAGTATCTAACATTTGAAAATATGGGATTTCTTGCCTTGCCGAGCTCAACAGTTACATCTGTATCTCACACTAATCTTCGTTTCCTTGGTGAGACAAGACTGTCTGAGTTGGTTGCCTGAAGTTTGGATGAGGACAACCAGTGAGCTAGCTTCCTTCTGTGAAGCCTTCAAAAGAATATATTTTGGTGTTTTCTATCCTGTTCTCTTGATCGTCCTCTTTCAACTTTAGTACGAGTCATAACTGGATAAACTGGATCGGAAGTTATTACACTGGTCGGTGGTCCTTGTAGTTTCAACCACCATTCTGTCTGACACCTGTTCTTGCAGGAGTTCGTTTAATTGTGTTTTAGCCTTCTATATCCCCCATGAATACAATTAGTAGAGATGAGATCGTGAATTGCCTTGTGGATACCCGGATCTCTCAAAGATGGATGACAGGATTCTATGATCAGAACATGTTGGATTTGAGTTGAAAAGGAATGTTTTCGTGTGGAAGGGGCAGATAAATTGCTGTACTTCTTCAACACGGAGGTGGGCCATCCAAGTTCGGGTGACTATCAATAAGGACATGTATATGGACACGCTCCACTCCATTTGTCGATCGGCTGCCAGTGATACAGATGAACTTGCTTCCTTGTCCATCCTAATTTCCAATAAAGGGCTGACAGATAGTCCCGTGATGTTGATCCGGTTGGTGGGTATTCAAGTCACGATGAGTATCTGTTCAACGAAATGTGAAATCCTTATCATGTCCTTGACAATTTCTTGATATTTCCGGCCAGAATGTCTGACTGTCCCGTTCTGTTTCGAACGTTTGAACAAAGCCCGGTACCAGGTAATCCTTTGTCATTCTGACCGTCGGAAGACACCAATCTGATCATTGCATCATATTTGCTATATTCTGATCTCCTCCTCGTCACAATATGTGATGGTAGCTATCTGACATGATTGTTTCTGTCTTGAACGATTCAAAACGTACGGGACCGGCGATTCGACGATGTTGTTGTTTGAATTCCACGAACATTTGATAACAATTCCAAAGGTGAAAACCGATTCTGCGGCAAAGTATCATTTGTTGGTGTGGGGAGATGGTCCGAGATGCCGCTCGTCGGCTATTGGTTGCCCGGTCCATTGTTCGTTAATGCAGAGGCACTAACGACTCCCTTCTGACTTGTTTTCCCTTCTAAGATTCTCAAATCTTGAGTCGAGTGATGGAAGGCTGATGGTATTGGAGTTGAACATTGAAAGAGTTTTTACGACAGTGGATCAGTAAGTCGTTGATTCGGAAGCAATCAATCGTTCAGGGAGTGACTACGCGAAAACAAGTTTGACCGTTTGTGACGAGGAGGAGTATTCATAGTGTTTTTGTTGATCTTGTGCAGGCCAGCCCCATAAACCATTTCATCAGGCTACTCATTCACTTGTTAATGACCACTGGTTTGGTGAAGGATTGAGTGCAAGGAAATCCTGAAGTGTCTCCATCTCCCATAGAATCAGACTAAGACTGAACACTGCACACGCTCCACCATCCAACTCCTTCCCCTCCCCTGTTTCTGGCGCCTTCCATCGGTCTTCCTCGTGCTCTGCTTTGGGTGTGGACTGGTCTGCGTGTTGTCTGTTGTCTGACAAGACGCGAGATGGAAAGAGTTGAGCGTTGTCTTGTCCTGATTGTGTCGGTGCTGGCTGAGTGTTGGTCGTCTTGTTGTGCGGGCGTTGTTTGCTGGACAGACACACAACACCCGCCGAATCGAAAAAAACTTGGTGCGGCGAAAGCTGAAGCAGAATGAAGTTGTGTGTCCCCTTCGCCGTGATCGACGAAAGAGCGGCAACCAGCTGCTTCTGAACGGCCATCTTGTCGACTGACATTCCTGGCGTTGGATGATGCAGTCGGTTGAACAGCGTGTCGTTCTTGTTCACTGCCCGTGTTTTGTTCCCATCCACACCACACGCCATCACAAAGTCTTCCAGTTTGTCATCTTCATCGTCTTTCTCATGGTTTGAAGCCAAATTCGTTCCGATCTTTCCAGTTTCAACAAAAACGAGATCCTGACGCATTGCTTCGGTTGGAGTGGCAAACGACGATTTGTGCAGTCGATCAGTCTGATCGACCGTTTCTTCTTCGAATTTGATGTCTTCCACCATCGTGTTGACTTCTGTCATTTCGTTGGATTTCGCTGCTTTCTTCTGTCTGCGTCTTCGAAGCAGGATGACAACGATGATAATGAAGACGAGAAGAGCGACAGCGAGGATGATGACGAGAGGAATCCACCATTTCATGTTGTCTCTCACGACTTCTGAGCGTTTGTCGGCTGAGCTCTTCTGAATCACGAAAGACGTTGAGGATCGAACTTCATTCCCGAAAATCAGTCTTCCTTGCCATTCCAGCGACGAGTCCAGATCTTTCACGAGCGATGGCGGGAGCTCGAGAGAGATCGAGTTTTCTGTGAGTGACTTGCATGTTTCCGATGTGAGCTCCAACTTGGCTGTGTTTCCATCTGCTTTCGATTTCGTGATTTCCACAATCTCGAGCCACAATCCACATGGAATCAGAACCGAGCCACTCAACTCAATCGAGAACACTTTGCTCATCTTGTCAAGAGTGCTCTTCGAATCTGATGAAAGAGTTGGGATGAACAACGGCGTGTCCGGTTCTGCATCCTCTCCTGACAATGAACAATCGTTTTGAGAGATCCAGAAGTGTGGATGCTTCTCACCTGATCCATCACCGCTGCTCAGACTCTCAATTGAGATGTGGCCAGCGTTCGAGCAATGAATGTTGCGTCGGAATGAAGGAAATGCGGTGTCACTGGGAGTGTTGTCGTGAAATGATCCCGCCTCGATCGAAAGATGGCCTCCCTCCATGGTGATCGCTCCTTGCGAGAGATGTGTGAGTTTTACAGTGTCGATCGTTGTCGAACTGTTCACAACTTGAAGAATTCCACTCTCCCAACTGCACATGTCTTCCGGCGATTGTTGTGAATTTGAAGGTTGCGCAGAGCCAACAATCGAGCAGCCTGTCAGAAGAACGCTGCTCGAGTTTCCAAACACAAACACGAACGAGTCAGACACACTCTCAATCAAGACGAGGACGTCGCTGATCTGGAGTGAGGCTTCTTTCACTTCGATCATCCCTTTCCGCTCTCCCATCGATGCAGCAGAAGGAATGCGGAGTGTTGGTCCAGCGAGTTGATATTTCGACAGAACCAGGAATCCATTCGATGGGATGAAGAGTGAATTCGATTGTGTCGTCGAATTCTTCACTTTCATCTCCACTTTTGAGATCAACAGGCTTATGGCGATCGTCCACGCAATGTCAACTGTCGCACAAGGAGAACTGGTCTCTCCACAGAACAGTTCATCACTTCCGGTGTTCTCATCGACGTGCAGTGTCAGATTGGTCGGCTTCACTCCTGTTTTGAACCAAACCGGGTTGTCGAGAAGAACTGTGTCATGTTCCGGTTTGACATTGGTGATTGATTTCAGTGTGTAGTTTGTGTCGAACTGGAGTGTATCCTGCAATCCAATCAAAAGTGGAGGAGAGGTGACTGTGCTGTCAGCGTTGAACAGAATCGTGAAAGATGGTCCATCGACGAGAACGACGGAGTAATTCCCCTCAAGATCCAAACCCGTTCCCAACAGTTCAATCGTGACTGTTGTGTTCAGAGTGTTCGGATGGACGATCGCTTCGGTTACTTTTGGAGGACGAGGGATTTGGAGAGTGAGACCAGAAGTGACATGAATGGGTGATCCATCGCGATGAGCTGAGCTGATTGAGTACGTCTCTCCGAAGACGAGGCTGTCTGCCTCGTTCGAGTCGACAGTGTGAGAGCATTCCACATTTCCTTCGCTGTTCACACTTCCAGTGATTGTTCTGGACTTGCTTGCTTCTGAGTGAGTAAGAACAACAGAATAATCGCCAGGTGACAGCACTCGACCAGTCAGTGTCACAATCACTTTGTCACGCACTGGGTTCAGTTGACACTTTCCATCCTCAATACGAGCTGGTTCTTTCATCGTTTCAAACGTCAGACCTCTTTCGAAGAAGATCGGTTTCTGATAACTGTCTTCCATCCCAACAATCTTGTACACTGTGTCGTACGTCATGTTCATCGACAATGGCAACGCTTTCGAGTAAAGAATCCCTTTCAGTTCTCCAATCCCCGATTCAGAGAAGGAAACAGACACATTCACGTCGGGAGCGCTCGTGTTGCCTTCAAGAACAATCCAGCATGTCCCCGAAAGCTTCACTCCAGACAGAGACACCGACACTTCCCGATCTTGATTCGAATATGTCATCGGACCAATCGAGATCAGACGAGATGGTTCAGCCGGCACTTTGAATGTCACATCACTGTCCACAACTGTGCTCATTCCAGAAATCAAAAGATCTGTGATCACATACGATTTCTCAAATTGAAGTTTCGCACTCGATTCTCCGAAGATCGGTGTGGTCATCGTGTGCGATGTCGATGATCCTACAGCTGCGAAAGAAGACGACAGTTCAATCGGCGATCCTGTCGGCTGTGAGTCCCCATCCAACTCTCGAACAACGATCTTGAAATCTTTCGATTGGGGGAATCTAATCCCAGACAGCGAGATTTTTCCTGTTTTTCCAGATTTCGAGTCGAGTGAACCCAACGCTGAGACGATGCGAGTTGGGGATGCTGGTGTTGTGAAGGACACTGTTGAAGGAATTGAAACCGGCACAGTTGTGCTGGTCATTCGGAGCACAGAATACGCCGTCGAGTACTTCAAAGTGGAAGAGGGGTAGGCCGCTGCTTCTCCCCCTCCCAGCCAGTTTGTGCTGAACGACACAGGAATCGATATCTCTGTCGACTGATCCTTTTCCACAACGACGAGCAAAAACTCCGAAACAGTCGCTTTGAGAGGCATTCGCTCACCATTCAGAGTGAGCACGATCACATTCAGGTTGTCGCTCTTCAGTGTCGGTGTGTCGATCGAGATCAGAGTTGGTCCTTTTGTTGTTGTGAATGTCTTCTCGTTCACAAGAATCACGTCATTGTCGTTCGCGAGTTCCATGATTGTGTATGTCGTGTTCAATTGCATCCCATCCACCCCATCTGACAGCCACGGTGTGGTCCCGACTCCATCAACAAAGTTCACAGTCATCGTTGCTGTGGGAGAGAGAGTCGCTGTGAACGAGCCAGTCAGTGGAAGATGTGATCCAGTCATCGAGACTTGGAATGTCGTGCACGAGGGAGAGAGAGACGAAGAGATGGTGTCGACAATTGGAGCAGAAGGAACAGTCACTTCCAATCCTTCGCTGAACAAGAATGAGCTCAACCCATCCACTGAGGCAATCGACGTCACCAGATAATCACGTCCAAACTGGAGGTGGGTGTCATCTTCGGACTGAGCTGTCAGGAAATTCACCGAACAGCTTTCAGCATTCTTGATTGTCAGACTCGACGAGAATGCTCGATCAGTGTTTGTGTTCTTCAGTTCCATGAACAGCGCAGAAGAATCAAAGAACTTCACTCCGGTCAGTTCAACATTCACTTCGGTCTGTTCTCGGTTTAGTTTCGTTGATGCAATTGTCTTGATGCGAGCTGGCTCGGCTGGGACAGTGAATGAGAAAGGGTTGAACAAGACAGCGTCTTTCACAGAGTTCGTCACTGACACAACTCCATACGTCTTTCCATACTCGAGAGGCACTCCACTTCCACTCGCCGAATACACTCTCCCAACAAGTGTCCCCGAGTTGGCCGAGAAGACAGCGGAGAGTGGTGCATCGAGCACGACATCGGATTGAGAGACCTCAACGAGATATTTTGTGTCTTTCATGTCTGCTCCAGAAAGAGGCACTGAAACGGAATCTTTCTGAGGCAGTGTCAGCGTCTCCTTTCCCATCCCGATGATTCTGCTGGTGGCCACAGGAGTGGTGAATGTGATGATCATCTCAGTCAGATTGAGTGGTTCTTGAGATGTTGAGTTGATGACAGTGTCAATCTGGTATTCTGAGTCGAAGGTGAGTGTGCTGCCTTCTCCGAACAGTCGAACTGGCGTCTCTTCCGAGAGTGGTCGTCCATTCTCATCTGTTGCACCGCTGAATGTCACATCAAACGAGAATCCACTCATCCCAACCAGAGTCACTGTGTATGTCCCTGGAGCGATGTTCACGCCGGTCAGTTGGATCCACGCATGGTTCGTTCCATTTCCGAGTCGACACGACGCTTTCAGGATCGGTGAAGTTGGCAATGAAATGACGTGGTCAGGAAGAAAGGCAGCTACGATGGAATAATCGGAGAGAGGTGTCTGAAGAAGTCCAGTCTCACCAATCGACACAGAACACGATCCAATCGATGTTGACGACATCGAGAACTCCAAAACGCGACCAATGTTTGGAATCCCATCTGTCACTTCCACTCGCTCTCCTTCAACATTCGACAGAACAACCAGCAATGTTCCAGACACTGCCTCGTCCAGAGTCACTTCCACATCAGCTGCCGTTCCTTCCGCTTCTGCAGTGAGGGCTGTGAGGGTGATTGTGGCTGGAGATTGGTTGAGGAGATCGCTGAAATCTTGCCCGGTTTGGTCTATGATGATTAGACATGAAGAGTACTCCGAAGACGACGCACAATTCGAGATGGTCGTTGAGGTAAACGTTGGAACAGGACTTGAATAGACGTAGATAACATGACCTCTTCCATTTGCAGCCGAACACTCATCGAAGAGGAGGGAAGAGAACTGAACAGATGGACAGCCATTTAAAAACATCGCCCCTCCTCCAAACGAAGAGGTTGCTTTGGTTTGTTGGCAGTTCAGGAAGAGACAATCTGAGATGGCGCCTCCATTTGTCGCTGGATCCCAGCTGGACAAATAAATCGCTCCTCCAGGATAGACAGCTTCTGATTCAATGAAGACACATTCTGAGATTGTCGAAGTACCAGGATTGTAAATTCGGAGAGAGGCACCGCCAGCTGCGGAACAAGACGTGAAAGAAGATGATTTGAGAGTGACAGTGTCTGTTGGTCCCACGGCAAAATAGAAGTAGATTGCTCCACCTACGCCTGACGCAGAACACGACTCAAACGAACAAGAGTCGATTGAGAGAGAGACATTGATTTCGCTGCAGGAGATTGCACCACCACCATTTCCTGTTGGAGCTTTGCATCCTTTGAACGTGCAGAGCCTGAAAGAAAAGAGAGGATGGGCGGCAGTGAGTTTGGTTTGGGTTGTGAACGGCTTGTTCTCGTTTGTGGCGTCCACCAGGCATGAGACAAACGATGAGTTCAGACTCAGAAGACTCCCTCCACCATTCAGCGAACGAATCGATGTTCCATAAAGATGGTTCGAACACGATGACACAACACTCCCAACAATCGACTGACCAAACCAACTCCCAACTTCAATCCCTTCCCATTCCCATCCTGATGTCATGTTCACAAGAACACAACCAACCAACGATGTCGACACTGATTTCCTCTCCACATCATTTCCAGCTCTGTCCAAGTCCAGTGACCCAATCAGAGGACCTGTCCCCAAAATCAAATCACCATCGCCAAGCTCAATCGAAGTGCCTGTGATCGAAACAGACGATGTGCAACCCTCAGTTCTGTCTGTTCGGTCCAATCGTCCATGCGATGCAGTTCCAGTCTTGCCAGAGCGTATCGAGTCGACGCAAATCCCAACCAGAGGAAGAAGAGAAGGAGAGCATGATGACACGTGAGAACTCGATGTCACTGTGATCGAGTTCCAGTCAGTCTCTCCCATCCAACAAACCACAAATGGCGAGCATTCCATGTTCGAACGAATCGAGCACAATGACACAACCACACAAGATCCCAACACACGAGCTGTCCCAACTCCTTCAACACCACAATCCAACTCCAACGACCACAGACAAACCGAGCTGTTCCTGAACACGAACATCGTCTCAATTCCGACCACATTCCCATCCAACTTGCCAGTCTTCTTCCCTCCTCTTCCACGAAAATCATCCCAGAATCTGATCCGAGTTTCATTTCCTCTCATCGTCAGATCACTCGATTCCACCACATCATTCGATGCGAAGAAGTGTCCTCTTGGGAGCAGCAACCATCCTGGCTCAGCATTTCCATGTTCAACAGTGTTTGTGAACGATGTCAGGATTGGTGACAGAGACTGCAATGTTGTGTCACTGCAATCATCCCAAGCACAGTTCAGGCAACTGAAAACGAAAAAAAGTCCGAATCGAATCATTGCGAACGGATTTCTGCGAATGTTGTCCCATTATGTGAAGTCAGCACAATTGCTTTCAACGGTATTGGCGAGAGATAGATCTCATTTTCCTGGTCAATGTTGATCACAATCAATTGTTCCGTTTTTTGAAGAATTCTCTGGTTATTCCTGGATCTGTCGAGACAAGTATTCATTTTGAAACAGCTTCAAGAATAAACCCAGTCAAATCGAGGTTCTGACCCATTGGACATTTGGGGAAGTGATGAGAACAATTTGTGATGGGATGGCCAGTTTGAGCGAGAATGAGTCATATTCGACCTGTCAACATATGATTTCGATTCGGAGTGTGACATGTGTCCCCTTTTTTTGATGAATTGAGACGTGTTTCGACGCTCAATTCGGCCAGTTCTCTGTGAACTGTTTCTCGCCGATTTTCAGAGGTATCCTCCGATCAAACGCTCACAAATCGATGAATTAATCCCACATGGATTTTCTGTTCATCCGAAGCCTGATTGTACAGCTGCTCGTCACGTCCCGGTTTGACACGAGATCGTGTCATTCAATTGAGAGAATTCATGTCAGGAGATATCTGAGATGTCATCGATAGCAGAAGGCTCACAAACGAGGTGGGTCAAAACGAATGGTTTCACAATCTGACAATTCGACCACAAAACGCAAGTTCGTCGCGATTAAAGAATCGTTGTTCACCATGTCTCACATGATAACACAGAGATCTCCATGCATTCAAATTCGGGAATTGGGCGAGATGAGGAAGTGTATGTTTCGGATGCAAGCGGCTCCAGTGGAATATCAACAGAATGAACAGCGGGTGATTGGCGAGTCAGTGGAATCGTTCGTGCAACAGAGTGGAGGAATCGGTGGACTCTCCAAAGTCAAGTTCCAGATATCTGTGACACAGGACAGAAATGAGGAGAGTTCATCGAACAATCCCACTCCTCCAATTCAAACAAGAGAACTCGATTTGAAAGAGTAAGGAGTGATGTAGTCAAACGATAATGACGATATCAAAAGAGCGAATCCTTTAACAATATATTTCTCACGATGTGAAACGAGTGGATGGTTGATGAGAGTCTGAAATAGAAGCAAAGCTATGGGCTGATCTCCAACCATCCAGAATTCATTCGGCTGCAAATCATCCCAGAATCTAGTCACAATGATAATCATCCCGCTTTTGATCGAATGGTTTAAATTTGGTAGTTCCCATTCAGAAATTCTCCCGTCCCTGGCCGAATCCATTTTTTCCACTTCAAATGCGGAGACTATTGATGAAAGTGTCGTCCGATTCCTTCTGCTGAACACATATGAATCGAATACACTGCTGTTGCGCTCAATGACCATTTCAATCAACGGTTTATGTGACACACCGTCGCGCATTGTTGAATGCGGATCAGCACATGGAAGCCTGATTGATATTGTGAACTCAACGACAACCCTCTCCCATCTCTGTTTCCACCCGTCAGAAATCCGTTCAGTGAGAGTGGGAATCTCTTCCGTTGTGAAGATAATTGATAGTGAAATGTGCGAATCCATGATGACTTCGCACTATCCTCAAAAACGCACCAGATTGAGTCGTGACCAATAAAAGGAAGAGGAGATCACGTTTCATACCTTTCTTTTGCCATTTCATTCCTTGTTCGCTTCATTTCGCTCGCCCATTTCAGAAAATTGGTTTCGATTGCATCTTCTTTTGAGACCTTATCAATCGCAGAAAGTCAGTCTTCCACTTATAAATATCAGATTATGTCACCTTCTCATCAAATATCTCACAAATTCAGCTCTCTCGTCGAATATTGGTTCGCAAGAAAAGGAAGTCCATTCTTTCATCCTGATCTCCAATTAGTAAACTAGTGATCAAACCAAACACCACATCATCGGTGTTGACAACTCATTTCACACATTTTTTCGGACAATACACTCCTCAAACCAATCTGGTCAAAATCAGACGATTTCTATGTTCAATTTCATCCAAAGGACATGGTCAATCAAACAATCGCACAAATCTTATCTGTTTTCCGGAATCGTCTCCCAACCTATGCCATTCTGAGCCAATCACGAAAGAAACAGACTCCAATCGACAGTTCACTGCGATTCGCATTTAGACGGAACCAGACATATTTATCCAACTTTGACGTGTTTGATCCCTTTTTATCAACATTTTCAGACATGACAATAGTCAGTCGCCATTCAGTTCCCGTGTTTGCTTCGAACCAACTTCTGAAGTCGACCATATCCTTTGCGAGAATAAACTCGGGACGATATATCACTTAAAACAAGAACAAAGTCGAATAAGATTCTTTTGAATGACACACGAGACATTGGGAAGTCATTTTCTGCGATCTGATCACATTGTCGGATATCACCGTTTTTTGGTTGTTTGTCCTTCAAGCTCCAGTTTCAGCATCAAAGCATTCACTGTCGGATAATTTCCTGTTCAACAAAACTGAAACCTTACATGTTCGTAGATAATGACGACAGAAGAAAGTTGTGACAGTTTATCACTATAAAGCTCGTTAGAAGAGAAATTTAGATGCGTCCTATGATCTCACTTCTTGAATGCCACTCTGGATTTCTTCATCTGACCACATTTTGTTTGCTTTGATGAATTCCAAACAAACAATTCCGTCTCTGACCACCTGAATGTCGTGAGAATCGTGAGTCGTTTTCAGTTCGTGTTCTTTTCGGATTTTGGAGTGTCTGACGATGGTCGGCTCTTTTGCAGCAGAAATGTGTGGAATGTGACGCTTCTGAACATGAAAATGTCGACCATCTGGACAACCCACTCATCGCTTGCCCACCACATCTCCCGTCGAGTTGTGAATGTGAGAGTTGTGGGATGATGAGTGAAAGACAGCGAAGATGTTCTGATCGGTGGACTTGTTGCTCGAATGAGTCTGATGACCTCATTTTTCGTTGCTCACACGACGATCTCTGCGTGTTTCTGGAACGCCGTCGACACAACAGTAGTGTATAGAACGAATTGGGAACCTCTGCACCTTAGACTTTACTCCTCTTGGGAGAATCCCCAAAATACAGCCAAATACTCATTCAACAGAAACAAAGCTGATTTATTTTTTAATTCAATTTTTTAATTAGTACAGCTCGACTAGTTCTGAATTGCATTTTAATTATTCAGAAATGAACATAATTGTTCAGAAATGTATTTTGATTGTTCAGAAATGAACATGATTGTTCAGAAATGAATTTTAATTTTTCAGAAATGAACATGAATTATTCGTAAATGAACAGTGATTTTTCTGAAATGAACAATGATTATTCGGAAATGAACAGTGATTGTTCAGAAATGAACGGCTCTTTTTCGACTTTATTTTAGACCACTCGTTTTAGAAAAGACTGACAGAACGAAGGGAAACACTCTTGTGTGGTGAATTATTGATGAAGCAGTTTATTCTTCAGGTTCTTCCACTCGTGGTCCTTGGTCTGGTGGCATGATTGCTTGCGGACTTGGAGCTTGTGGGCCGTTCGAATCGCGGTTGAACTGTTCTTGTGTTCGATTGAGAGCCAAATCACCTCGGCGAGCGACAATTGGATGAAGTCTGAGAGACACAAATCTGATGGCCGCGGATATCTTACGATGAGGAATTGCACTGAGAGATTCCGAAAGATGAATCCGCAGTTGATCCTCTGTTCTGACATGAGAAGGAATCGAACTCCCACCTTTCCACATGCCAAAGACGTACTCGATCGGATTCAGCTCACAGGAATTTGGTGGAGTGAACAGAGTTGTGTAATTTTTCGATCTGATGAGCTCTTTCACCTCATCCGTCTTATGCAAGCCAACATTGTCCAGAATCAGTGTGCAGCTTTCATTCGTTCTTCTTTGAAGGGACTCAAAAGTGAGAGGAGGAAATGTTGGAATTCAAGGGCAGACACAGTTCCTTGAACCCACGTCACATGAACAACACCCCACGCTTCAGAGATCGCTGTGATTGCAGTGAGATTTTCAGTTTGCAATCGACGAACTCGTTGAAGGCAACGCTGACTGATTGGAGCACGACCTTGATTTTGGAAGCAGGTCTTGTTGAAGGAAGTTTCGTCGATGTAGACAGCAAATCCACCTTGAGAGAATGTTGTTGCGTATCGCTGAAGATAGTCGAGTCTCGCGTCCTTTGTTTCCTCCGAATTGCGTTCGTGTTGGAGCAGCTCGACTTTCTTCACAGTGAACTTTGTACACCCGTGTTCCACCATTTTTGGTGAAGTTAGGTGAGCATTGATTGTCGACACTGCAACGGATGTTCCATGATTATCCTCGACGAGAGTTTTGAGTTCTTCTCCCTTCAAGAGTGGGTTTTGAAGAATTGCATCATTCATTGATCGTGAAATTTCTGGAGTGATTTTTCGATAGACTGCTCCCCACGAGGTTTGGGAGCAGGTTTTCCAGATGCGATGTTGTTGATTGTTCCTTTCGAGATGTTCCACTTTTCGACAATCAAATCGTACTTCTTCCCTTCCTTCACTTCATCGAGGACCAAGTCGCGTTCACGAGGCGTGAGAATGGTGTAAGATCGTCGGGGCTTTGGGGCAGGACGAGAAGTTGGACGACCACGTTTCATCTTCTGAGGAGCTGGTAGTTCAACAAACTCATGAGGATCTTGTGGAATAAGAGGTTCAGGTGGGCTTGCACTATCAACTGCTTCAATTCTTTCTGGCAAGAGTCTTCGCAGTTCATCTTTCGATCGTTTGAGACTTGTTCGAATAAAATCCTGACTGAATCCGCCTGTGAGAAGCCCATCCTGCTGACTTTCCATCCCAGATTCACAATCAACAACTTCATCACCAAAGAACCATCCATCCGATTCGTTGAGAGATTGGTATTGTATTTGTCTTTCGGTGATCGGTGAGTTTTGAGACTCGTCAGTCTCAGATTCATCATCGATGAGAGAAAAGGAGCGTTCCATGAAATTTCACGATGGTTTTCCAGAAAAATCTTCTCCGTTTATCATCTGATGTCACATTCGAAAATGGTTACGCGTAATTTTTTGAGACAATTTAAGGGTCCGATCAACCTTTTTTCATTGTTCAGAAGACTGAATATGGTTACGAAATTGCATTTGGACAACTCATTTTGATCATTCATTTCTGAAAAATTAGTGTTCATTTCAGAAAAATCACTGTTCATTTGTGAAGAATCATTGTTCATTTCTGAACAATCTCTGTTCATTTCTGAACAATTATGTTCATTTCTGAAAAATTAAAGTACATTTCTGAAAAATTATGTTCATTTCTGAATAATTAAAGTATATTTCTGAAAAATTACAATGCAATTCAGAACTAGTCGAGCTGTAATAAATGGAAACATATTTAACTCCAACACATCTACAAGAAGTTTTAGAAAAGGAACAATTGATTCTGAAATCCCCACCAGCTCTTACACGATATGGAATGACATATCTCAAATCGAGCACTTTCGAATACGCACACGAAGATAAACCAGATGAGATTTATCGAGTGTACGTCAATAAGTTCTTGAAAGGATCAAGACCACATAATAGTCCTCAGAAATATAAGTCACCAGCCAACTGGTGCACGAAAGAAAGGTTGATTGAATCAATGAAAAAAGAGAACTGTGAACTGATCTCCGACTATATTTGTTCGAGTGGACCAGTCACATATCGCCATGAAGGAATCGAATGGGAGGTAATTCCATCGAAATGGATAAAAGGATTCAGAACTCATCAGAATAAACGAAAACGATACACACAATCGTTTGTTGAAAATGAATTGAAAAAAGAGAATTGTGAACTAGTTGGAACGTACAAGAAGGTACTCGAACCATTCAAATATCGTTGTTTGGACACAGGAAAAGAGTATTCCGTTCGATTGGACAATTGGTTGTATTTTGGAGACCGTCCTCACAAACATAAGTACCACGAGAGGTCATAAAATTACCAAAAATCTATTTTTGAACACAAATCAATTGAAACCAACAGTTGAACCACTTCGAAAAATTCTGAAAAAAATTCTAAAATCTCGGGGACACTGTAGGTCATCGATCAAAAGAGGTTTGATCAAAATCGGTTGAGAATTCGTTGAGCTACGTACCGAACTTAGGTCCAAAAAGTGACCAAAAAAGTCGATGTTCCGATTTTGCTACTATGAACTGCTTTATGGCTCAAATTGTGTTCAAACACGTTTGAATGTGACGGAAATCATTTTGAAAGGTAGGATTTTCGATAAAAAGCACTTCTGAGATTTTTGGTTTGATCCGACCCATTGAGGTTTTTTCGCGTTTTTTGAGATTTTTTCAGAAAAGGTATGGACGTTCAGGACTATGTCCTTTAGGTCACTTTTCGTCGTCTTTCGGTGTTTTTGGGTGTTAAAACGGTAGTTGACGCTTGTTTGTGTCATTCATGTCTGACGACACTTGTCACTTCATCGTTTTCACAATTTTTCACGAATTTTCACATTTCACTATTTTCACTTCGTTTACTCCGTTATCACATCATTTTAAAGCACATATGTCGACGCGAGTCGTAGTGTGCATTTCCTTAGTTTCATTTTGTTGGTTCTTCATATCACCTTTCGAGTAACTCTTTTTTTCACAACTTGCACACTATTTGTTTTTTTTCACGAATTTCACTTATTGCACTTCCGTTCTCACCATTGGAGTAAGCTGTGTTCAAAATTTCAGAATTTTTTGTTCATTAGTTCTCTCAAAATTTGACATTTTCGATTCGTCATTTCACAGCTTTTCACTGTCTTGTGATGTTTTCACACCACTTCAACGCCTTCTTTTTCACATCTTTCTTTCACCATTTCACATTCAATCTCTTCGTCATTCCTTCTCACTTTCCTCATCTCACGAGCATTTTTTCAGTCATCTCACCCACCTCAGCACATCATTATGTTTCACTTTTCATCAACTTTTTCGCTTAATTTGTTCAAAAGTGATCGAAACAAGCAACAATGAAGTGGGCAAGTATGATAGTGAATGGTGAAATGGAAGAAGTGAGAATGGTGGGATTCTATCAAGTTTTATGAACGGGATAAACCAAATTTCACATAAAAAGAGTCAAAAAATGTGATTGAAGTGAAAATGAAGTTGTAAAACCAAATCACGTACCAGATCTGAGCACACTTTCTTTGTTCATGTTTTGTTGGTACATCACTTCACTTTATGAAAGTGTAATGCAAAAAAGTTTCTATTAAGAGCAAAATGGTGAAGTGAGATGATGTTACAAACGATAAAGTGAAGTGACGTACCTGATCTGAGTGATCTTTGTTTTTTGTGTTTTATTGGTACATCATTGAGTTTTATGAACGTCTTGAGCAAAAATGTTAAGAATATGATCAAAATGGTGAAGTGAAGTAATGTTTGAAGTGATAAAACCGAATAGTGTACCCGATCCAAATGTTCACTTTGATCTTGACGATCAATCATTTTTAGTTCAATGTTTCATTTCGCATTGATAAAAAATCTTAATTTAAAGCAAGAAATGGTGAAATGAGATGATAAGGTGAGGTGGTGTACCAGAACAACAAAAACAAAGAAAGTGACATTGCTGGTACACGAGCGCGTTTTATAAAAAGTTAAGAGAACAAATCGAAGAGTAGTGAAGTGATAAATCAAAAAGAGGAATGAAACGAAAGTAAAACAAAGTGTTGTACCTGCACACTTCATCCGAACGATCGTCGATCATCACTCGTGCATCGAAAACGATGATCCGCTCAGGTCAAGTACCCATTTCACACAATACTTTTTGGAAAACATTGTGATAATGAATGTTGAAGATGTGGTGAAGTGAAACGAAACTTAATGAGAAGGAAATGATGAGTCAATGAAGAGAAACGAAGATCGAACCCATTGATGAGACTTGACTTGATCAAACTTTGATCATCCCATCGATGAGGTGATTGTGGATGAAAACTGAAAGTTTCAAATTGATTTCAGTTTATTTTAATTTCACAGAAAGAAAACAAAAATGAATCGACAAAAATACAACTCACTCATGATAGAGAAAATGATTGATCATAATCTTTCGACGATCACTGAGAATGCAGCAGTCATTCACTCACTACAGACGGAATTAGAAACGAATCAAAAAGAAGTCGACACACTTAAGAAGACAACTGAAGCACAGCAGACGGAAATATCCTCTATCCAAAAAGTGGTTTCAACAAACGGATCAATCACTTGTTCAGCTGGTATAGCGACACCAACAATTGGAGGATTGATCAATGTGAATGGAGCGAATTGGAATATATCAGAGGGAACTATTCCGAAGTATCCTGGAACATATCCGGCTTCAACATTTAAGTCTGGCATATCAATCTCACAATCGATTGCAGAAACATCAGGAATTCAGTTCAATGGTGATGGCATTATTATGTGGTCTCCCTGTGACACACCAGCATTGTATTACTACGATGAGGACACTGGTTCAGGAGTATTTTCAATATCACCAACAGGAAGTTTTTCTCAGTTGTCAGACAGAAGAGTCAAGAGAAATATTGAACCATATCCCGATGTTCTCGAGCAACTGAATAAAGTGGAAATTGTGCAGTACCAATTCAACACATTCGACTCGAAGATCAACAAAGTGACAAAGCAAATTGAAAATGAGACAGATGAAGAACACTTGAAGAACTGCAAAGAGAAATGTGAATGCTTGAAGAAGGAAAGTGAGAAGAAACACATTGGTGTGATTGCACAACAGATCCAAGGCATATTCCCTGAAGTTGTGAATGATTCCAATCCAGATTGTCTTCAAGTTGATTATGCGGAACTCTCTTGCTTCTGAATAAAAGCCATTCAGGAATTATACTCTATTGTCGGACAACAACAGACACACATCAATGAACTGATCCAAAAATAAAAATCACTGGTTAGTATTCCAACATGAGATCAACCAGAAATTCATAATACTCTTTTATTATTTTGCCATTGATTGTCTCTTGTGTTTCCATCTCGATTGATTCACCAGAGCTGTCTTTGAACCAGATCTTCACAATTGACTGTCGAGTGCTTAATTCCCACTTCTTTCGCTTCGCAATCTGTTCGTTGCAGAAAGCAACATATGAGTCATTGAATGCATCAGTCTGGATCCAATCACCGTGGATTGTAATGTGCTGTGGAATATCTTTTGAAATGACTGTCGATGCATCACTAATCTCTTCCTTCACATGAATGAGTTTGCAGTCGAGAAAGTAGATGTATTTTTGTTTTCTAGAATTGGTAAAATCAGGAGGTAGTTGAGCAGTGTGAGAATTCTGAATTGAGAAGTAACGCTTCACCATCTGTGTTTTCTACAAAAATAAAATATCAAATAAGTTCTCTTCAATAACCTCTCTTCACTTCTTCAAATGCTTCTTGAAGTCGACGATCAATGACATATCGCACTCGTGGTTGTCCATTCTCGATCCAAAAAAGCCAGTATGTAGCCTGATGTAGTGCCAAAATCGGTGGAGGAGGACCTTCTGGTGTTGATGTGAAATATGGATCAAGTTCACCTTGTTTTATTGGCGTTCCTCTGTAGACAATGTTCACTGATTCTGCTGTCGAAATACCTTCTTCACCACCAGCAATTTCACTTCGATCTGTTGGAACCATAAAAGTGAAAGAAGTTGCATCCGTGACGGGTCTTGATCTCTTGTAATCTTTTCCTCTGTCGTGAAATACGCGAGTGGAACAAATAGAATTCTCAAACTCTTCGGTTGCAGAACAACCAATGAAATCACCATGCACCATCATCATTTGATAGAACTCTGGTGATATAGTTGACATTGGGAAATTTGGAAAGTTGGATCCAAGCATTTCGAATTGACCAACATATTGAGGATTTCTGAAGACTGTACACTCGTTCGGTCTTTCAGGGAATAAGCACATCAGATTCATGAGATTGTTGAGTTTGATACTAATGTTTGACCTCACTCCCATTGCATTCGCTTTTGATTGGAATGACTGTGTGTCAATTCTTTCAGCTTTCAGAACATATAAAGTCTTTGTGAAAGTGTTTATCAGAGATTGTTTAGTTGCATCAGTTATCTGATATCCATAGCAAACTGATGAGACTTTATCAACTGATGAAGCAAGAACAGTGGAAGTGTCTGGCGATGTAGCGATATATTTCACAGTACCTGATGATGCCGGTTGAAAATATTGAATTCGTTGAACTGGATTCCCGATTTGTGTAAACTCTTGAGTCAGTGTCGAGAAGTCTCCATCGTACATTAATTCTGTTTGGGATTGAGTTGACAGAGTTGATATCGATTTACTTGGATTTTGATCGATACTGTTTTCAAGTGTTTTCCATACGATTGTGGAAACTCGAATAGGACAATACACAAGTGAATCAGTTGTTAAATGAAATCTCAATCGGAGATTACCAAAGATGGAATTTGGATACTGATCGAAAGTACTTACTGGCAGGAGATTCACAAATGGAATGACCAGTGGTATCGTGAATGTGATGTTTGAAGAGGCAGCATCGACTGGACAATGATAGTATCCACATACGCTTGGATCCATTCTCTGAACATTTTCCCAAAGACTGTAGCAATGCTTCATGTTATTTTTCTCTTCATGGGATTTGAAAGTGTGGTATAGAAATGATTCGTGGATGTGATTGTTCTGAAGTGTATTGTCAATGATGTTTCCTTGACTGTCGACGAGTCTCATGTCTCGAATTGCATCTGATGATGATTTAAATCCGTAGAACATTCCATACATTCCAACATATTGAGCAGATGCACTCGTTGGTTTCGAATATGGAACGATAACTGTGAGATCGATACACAAATGACTCTTCGAAAACTCAGTCACATCATGACCGTCATAGCACAGTGGAACTTCAATCTCATCTCCGATTCTGCATGGCATAGGAGGATTTGTTGGATGTACTTCCTGAATTGAGTAGATGTGAGGTTCTGAATCCCACTGTTTTGGCATATATGATTGCACTTCAATTTGCTCAATTAATGTCGATGTTGGTTTGGATTGATTAGATCTGAAACTTCTCATTTATAGAAAAATAAAAAATACAATATCAATAATTTCTTTTACTGTTTTGTCTCTACATGATTCCCAAATCTTTGTGTAACGCTTTCAGGGTGTGATTAGGATAGTACTCAACTTTTGGTTCTCCATTGCTGTATCGTAATACCCACCAAGTTGTTGCGGTTGTTGCTAAAATTGGTGCTGGAGGATGCGTAAATTTTGTCATAAAACCATCGCTTCTATCAATTTGCTGACTTGGATCAAGAACATTATAGTATGTGTCAATCAAGCCCTGATATATTGGCTGAGATCTCAAAGTGACTGGAACATTCTGACCTCTGGAACTGATGGAATCATTACAGTTTGTTGGACATCCACTTCGTTGAGTTGAAAAGCATAACAGGAAGTCAGAATTGTCATGAATCGGACGTACTCTAGTCATTGTTTCCCCAGGATAATTCTGATCACCAGTGAGTTTCTCTTCAACGAGAGAATCTGTAAGTGATCGCTCCAAATCATCTGGAACAGTAAGGTATGAATCAAGGTTGAGAGTTGATAATGCAAACTGATAGAAGCGAGCTCCAATAGTTGTTGTCGGTTGTTCTGGATAGTATTTGTTGAGGAGATTCACTTGGATATTCTTCTGCATTGGATTGTGGAAACATGTGACTTCATTCTCATAGTGACGGAAGAGAAGCATGATATCCTTGGCATAAACGAGAACCATTTGCTGAGTACAATCAATTCCTGTTGCCGTTGGTGTCTTCTGAAATGGATAGAATGAGATCTTTTCAGCTGGTATTGTTCCGGGACGATCCTGATACATTTTCTTCAGATTCTCTTTCGCAATTTCTTTCATTTTGTATCCAGCACTCATGCAATACACATCATCAATACGATAATCCATAATGTTGAGAGAAATGTATTGTTCATCAGGGGAAGGTTCCGAGGTAATACCAGTCGGATGTGTATATACACAATCTTGTTTTACTGCCATGATCTTAAATGATTGACCGATTTGAACGAAGTTCTTTGTACATGGGGGGGACGAGATATGGAAGGAAGGTTGGACGATCACGATTACAATAAACAAGTGAATCTCGGATGGGAGGTAACTTTGATGTATATTCACTGATCAAGAACGAGAGTGTATTTTTCAATGTCAGTTCAGGATTCACAGGACAACACACGAATGCATCTTCATTTATGTGAACACTCAATTTCAGATCTCCAAAGAGACACCGAGGATAGTCAGTCATGCCTGAGAATATGAGAAGATCTTCAAGATTAATCGACACACGAATTGGCACATCAATAGTGTCTTGAAACACTCCTGTTCCGGATGTTGTAGTGAAGTCTGATAATGGAATATACACACCAGCAACCGATTCGTCATGATTCCAAGCATTCTGCCAAGGTGTGTGACAATGCTTTCGATTCTCCCAATTGACTCTTCGGTTTGATCATATTGTAGATGTGAGACTCCATTGATACGTCATTGGTTGTTGTGCAGATAATTCTCTGATTGTTGTGAAGAACAGTAAGGTCACGAAAGATTGATGCCGAATGCTTGAGTCCAACGAAGATGAAGATTCTCTCATTCATGTACGAACCAATTTTTCCAGCAGTTTGTTTCCAGTTGTTGACTTTCAATGTAGCTGTCATTGTGAACGTTATGAATGAATCATCGATTTGACAAATGTCCTGATTACCAGTCAATGGAATGATTATCTCTTGTCCCTTATAGAAGCGTGAATTCTCTGATGGTTTCAATTCTTGAATAGAAGTACTGTGAGCTCCATCATTCAGAAGGTAATTTATGTGATGCTCAGACATTAGTTGCTGTTGAATTTGACCAATGTCATCTCTTGTGTACTTGATAGATCCAGTTGTATTTCCAGTCAATGATGATGCTCCAGTTCTTTTGTTTGTCAGATGTGTTCTATGCGAGTTCATTTTATCAAAAATAAAAAATCAATATTGCTTATTTCTCTTTCACTTTTTCTCTGAAAGGGTTCGAAGCATTTAGCGAGACTTTTTCAGTTTCTTCTTCTTTGCTTTCGGCTTCAGCTTTTCTTCTAGCTTCAGTATTTCGCCTCTGAGCTTGTTCGCAACTGCTGTGTTTCCTTCATTCATTGCTTGCTCATATTGGGCCATCTTTTCTGCGTGGATTTGTTGATCCGACTTCACATCTGGAATCATTTCAACACCTGTCTGTGCAACCTTCGAAATCAGTGGTCCAACGAAGGGAATGAGATTCAGAAACGGAGCTCCAACTCTGAGTATGTTTTTACCAACTGCTGCTAATTTTGATAACCAACCTGGTGCCATTTATGTAACAATAAAACTAGAACACAAAACAAATTATACTGAATTGAATTTTGAATTTGACGATTGAGGAATGTCATCGTTTGAATACCGTGCATTTCGCGGGAGGTTCATAATCTATCATCTGTTGTTGTTGTTGTGCTCGATTGATTGCTTTGTTCTGTTGGTATACATCCATCATAAGCCGCAGAGTATTCCTCCTGCTGTTTGTCCAAACTTGTTGTTTGTCTGTGAGAGCAGTCCACCCAACCTGGAAGCAGTGATGGAGCTAGAGGTTTGATGAATTGAAAGAACTGTTTGCCAATATTTTGAGTTTGTTGAAACTTCATGGTGCCATTTTTATGTAAAAATAAAAAATACAATTCATTAATTTTTCTGAGGAATTGCCTTTGTCAATGAAATTCCATAATTGAGAATAGTGTTATGCTTCATTGAAGGCAATGTCATGTCTTTCCACCAACAAGGATCTTGAAAATGGTTCGAAGATTGGTAGTTTATTCAGACATAGGCACTTGTCAGATAAATCATCCAATTCGATCACCATCATTGATTCTGTGAGTGTCGCAATCAGTGCACATAAATCACTTTGGTTTGTACTCAGTTTCTTTGATGGTTCAATGAAGTTATTCAGTAGTTTCTTTTCACAAGCGAATGCATTTTAACACAACAATTGATCTTTGAATGCTGAAATGTTAGAAGTGTACTCTCTCAGAATTGAACGACTTTGGATTGGTGCTGATGGATAGATCTCTAATGGTGGTGGATCATATAACATTATCGAGTTCGACATTAGCGCTTTGTTCATTGCGATCTTCGAGCTTTGATCTTCCAGAGTTGATCCTTTATTATCGATGATGACATTGTTGGTGATTGACGTTTGGAACTGAAGAACTTATTGTGTGTTTCGTAAATTGACAACCGATTGGCTGCTTCATAAAATAAAATATATATTTATGTTTGAAATCACTCTTTCCTCCAAATTGTGCAGATCAGGTATATTCAGGCATATCCTGTTTGGTATCTTCGATATCTCCCGTTCTTATTCTGTACTGTAGTTGTTCGTTTACAAATGTTGGGATGTTTGCTGAATAACGACCAAGGAAAGTTTGCAAAATCTTCTGTTTTGTTATGATTTCGAAACTGTGGATGAATCTGTTCCTTAAACGCTTTTTCTTGCTTTCGTTCTCTGATGATCTGGATTTGAACTGATGAAACCTTCAACATAATCTTCAAACCACTGATCCACATCTTTGATGCAATCTTGGATTGAATGGAATTGAAAACCATATTGTCCAACACTCGCTCCCAGGGATCGGCTGGAATCTCTCGACTGGCTCGATGCCTTCCAATACATTGAATCGTAGAAATCTTTTCTTCATTATTGCATGTAGTTTATTGTGATCGTTGTGCTTGCATTTCTTGGTAGTT